>JBBPBX010018180.1:33828-45923 GCA_038048925.1 Garcialebias charrua | reverse complement strand
TCTTTTCATTCACCATTTTAATTGTGTGTTCACAGGTTGTGCACTCTCAGACTCTGAGCCACCAGAACACCGTGGCTCATGCTGAGTAACAGTGTGTCTACACACAGTGTAAACAAAATGGAGTGTGAATCATGAGGGTGATGCATTAAAAATACAGCTAGCAGTACAAAAATCTAAAAGTTAAATCATGTGGTTTCATGATAAACACCAACTCCTGAACTTGGAGCATCGCCTGATAGACTCACAGTGTGATCGCTGCTGCCTGGAGGAAGTTCCCTTACAAATATAAGACATGCAGCATCCAGCAGGCCGTGGAGGCAGGAAATGAAGTTCACCTGAAGAAGCATCATCCACACTTTGCAGGTGCATAATCAAACCACTGTGACCTTGTGTGGACCCATGACAGACATGGCTGGACGTCTACAGAAAGCATGAAGCTTCTGAAAGATATTTCTCAGAGCTTGTACTCCAGCTTAAATTGAGACATAATTATGTAAATCATGCTGTTCACTTATATTTGCACATTTTTGTGTAGCAATGTTTCTATAAAATGTATTACCTCACACAATGTTCATCACGTTGTTACTAGAAATTAATTACATCAAATGTTTACTTCAAAATGGATCTGTTTCATTTTATGTTTATTTCTTACCTGAAATTCCTTCTTTCAACCTTTATTTGGACAGGTTAATCCCTGTTAATGAAATATGTTAATACATCAAATGTTTACTACAAGTGTGATCAATACGGTAGGATCTGATGTCGTATATCTCTGTATCCTTCACATATACTTATACTTATATTTCCGGATATTCCCAGAAATGGACCGCAATGATCCTTAAAAAATCCCAAAATCCTAAAATCCGGATACTTATCTTTGGCAGGCCCTTGACGAATAACAGCCACATTTATTTTGGATCTGCCGAAGATAAGTATCCAGATTTTGGGATTTTTTAAGGATCATTGCGGTCCATTTCCGGGAATATCCGAACACAGATCCTTCCGTATATCTATGGTTTTAGTGCAGTATGTTTATATGTTAATGAATCAAATGTTTCATGAATGTTTACCATATTAATTTTATTAAATGAGGAAAAAACAATCACTTATGTTATTATTCGACTGTAAAAATATTTCAAAAACAATGAGTGCAGCAAATATAATATTTTCTCCAGTCTACACTTTACATATATCAGTAATAGCATGTGCAGGTTTTATTAGCATTAGATTTACAACCACACTAGAACACATGTTTGATTGATTGATTGATGTTTATTCATTCATTTTAAAAGAACAGTACAAGACAGTTTCATCAGATACAAGAATACAAGTAGGATAAAATGAAGGGAGCAGAAAGAAGATGAAATCTTATTATATCTGCCCCTATTTCACAGTTTGTTCAACCAATGATAACCTTCAAGCAACATCACAGAATGAATAATTCTACTTATTTTTCTAACTGTAATACACAAACTACATCACAAAATGAATAATTCTACTTAATTTTCCTAACTGTAATACATAAACTAGATCACAAAATGAATAATTCTACTTAATTTTTCTAACTGTAATACACAAACTACATCACCCATAATTCTACTTAATTTTTCTAACTGTGATACACAAACTACATCACAAAATGAATAATTCTACTTAATTTTTCTAACTAATACACAATTTTTCTAACTAATACACAAACTACATCACACTTAAAAAAAAAATTCTACTTAATTTTCCTATTTTTTTATTATTTTTTTTTCTACTTAATTTTCCTAACTGTAATACACAAACTAGATCATAAAATGAATAATTCTACTTAATTTTTCTAACTGTAATACACAAACTAAAAGATGGCACAACATCAAGATGTTCACAAAATGAATAATTCTACTTAATATTCCTAACTGTAATACACAAAATACATCACAAAAATGAATAATTCTACTTAATTTTTCTAACTGTAATACACAAACTGCTTCACAAAATGACTAACTCTACTTAATTTTTCTAACTGTAATACACAAACGCACTAAGCTACATCATAAGTACAACATAGGTGTAATACACAAACACGCAAGGTTACATCATATATAGTTTTTGAGCAAGTCCTTTTTGACCTTTTTCTTAAATGTATACATTGATTTTTCATTTTTAACATCACTCTCCAGAGCATTCCACAATCGAACTCCCTGAATTGAGGTAGACCGTCCCTTTAAGCTGGTTCTGAATTGTGGTTTGATGAATATCTCTGTCCCTTTGAGATTGTAATAACTTTGTCTTTTTATAAAGTTTCTTTGGATATTTAAAGGTAATGTGTTATTATGAGCCCTATACATAACTGATAAAATACTATATTCTACCAATTCCTGGAATTTCAATAAGTTTAGCTGAAGAAACAAAGTGTTTGATGGGTTACATGTTCACTAAACTGCAGCGCACACACACAATCTGAAGAAGTGTCACCTCTTCACCCTCACATGTAAGCACCAGTATAATTAACTGGTGTAGTTCTTTGTAACATTTTGTACACATATTTGTTTCTCATGCAACCAGTCACTCTTTCCACATGAATTCTAAGTTCATGTGTTTTCAACGTCCTTACCATCCAGATGACATCTCCCTTTAGTAAATGATGGGATTTTAACCTTAGCACATCATTTATACGTTTGTTGGCTGTAACTGGGACCCTGTGTACACAGTTTCGTTCCACCTCACGTACAACATGTGATGTGAATAACAATAAAGAACCTTGACCTTGACTCCCACACTGTATTTAATATCAAAGCCTCTGTCAGCTAACACAACGTCCACGGGTAATAATTTGAGAGAAGATCACAGCTTCTGTTATGAGCTTGATGCACGTCCAGCCCTTAGAAAGAAAAGTAAGGCACAAGTATTAGACCACATTAAAAAGATGGCAAAGCAAGGAAGTCCTGTATAATATTTAATACTTTAAATTTTCTTTTTTCAGCTGGTTTTTAATCAGCTCTGACCTGTTCTGTAACAGATGACTCATTTCTGCTCCTCTTTGTTCACACAACTGACATTGTATTTGTATCTTTTTGCTGCGGGTCCCTGCTCCTCCTCATCATCATCTGCAGCCTGACAGCTCCTCTCCTGGAGTTTTCATCCATTTCATATGAAGGTTTGACTTGACAAAGACATATCAGAACACAGATCAGTATTACTACAGTAACAGTGACAAACAGTTTATTTCACAATAACACTGATGTCCACTCTGTCTAAAATCAGACTATGTTATATAAAAAATATAAACCCAACCTAAACTAGGTTGACCCACTTCTATGAACTAAACATGAACTAAACACCCGGACAAAATCATGGCAAAAATGTATGGCACAACTCCAGCAAACCAAATTTAGACACTCACCAGAAATGTCTGGAACAAAGTAGCAGGTATCTTGGGACATGGAGAAAGTTATATCAGGATGTGTCACCGCTGATATCAGGCCATCCGTCTCCTTTTTTTTATGTCCCACACATGAGCCCCCTCGCGTTGTTTCCAGGCGGGGAAACTATAAAACGAAAGTCCGTTTTCTATCTTTTTACCTTTCCGGTCGTGTGACCAGAAATTACATCCAATTACACAGCAAGTTCGGACCATTGCAAAACTGTTAAAACCTACTTAGATTCTAACAAAAAAACGAGCGACAAAGCTTATTTTAGTGCACAGTAAATATTGCGGATCCGCCAAATTCTATCCCATCAGCCTTTGAGCCGCGGACCATCAGCCTTTGCACCGCGGACCTGTGACGTCACGCTCCAAAGCTCTATATGTACTACAGCCATTATTGAAGGGTTAATTACAAGATGTGTTGCGAAGGGAGTAAGTGCACATTTTACGTACAATCCCCATTGAAAAATGGAAACAAATCCAGGTTGTTCAGTCCACACCTCTGCTTCTCTTGAACAAGACAATGAAAGTACCATTGACATCAAACGTGTTGTGATTTCACTTCCAAGTTGCTAATTGTTTCGGGCTGCTGTTGTTACGCTGTATTGTTTTGCACTATTAGTGTTTAGCGTGTATTTTGTAGATCTTTTAGCGACCCATTTGGCGTTCGTTTAATGTATCTTAGATCTTTACATACTGTTTTATTAGAAGTATAATCTTGCTGGAGGCCCGGTCTGGTCTACTCTGACTCATAACCTGGTTCGGAACAGATCACACCAGTCTCAGCTGCTCACAATGAGCGATCCCAGTATCAACACCCGATAAGGAGTCATTTTTATTTGATTGCTTCCAAAACTTAGATAGATTTGCACATCACTGCATATCCACCATAAGAAACAGATAAGACCAATGAAGTCATAACACCCCACTGGTACACTCTGATAGGCTGTGCCCACCCCGGATGTGAAGGCGGAGCCAAGGGCCCACATAAGCTGGGGAGTTCTTTTGTATGGGGCTTCCGGTTCCGGGTTGCGACGGGTTCGGATTGACGCCTCAGCACTGAGCTTGTAATTTTCCTGCCTTACCTACATTCAAAGGTAAAAATAATTTACCTCTCTTGATTTTATTAAGTTCGTGTGAGTTTCCTCTCCACCTGGGAACAAAAGAACCGGAAGGGTGCCGTGGCTGACAGTTCCTTTTAACACTTCATGTTTTTCTATTGTTGGGTGTAACTGGGACTTTGTGTACACAATTTCATTCCACCTCATGTACCACTTGGTAAAATGACAATAAACCTACTTGAACTTGAACTTGATCTAATTGTCTTGGGTGTTTAAACAAAACAATTGTCAGTGACTGTCCAGTCTAGAGTGAAACAGATAATAATGAAGGTTGATTTTTGGTCCAGAATTGTCTTGTAAACCTGCATCTGTGGTCAAATTGTTGAACTGAAAGTTTGAAACCATTGTTCACAAACCATTGGCTGTTCATCATGTCCATTCTCTGTGTACAATCTACTGTACCAACACACTCTTAAACATGGATCAGTGCACACTTTTGCACCCGCACAACATGATAAAAAAATATGAGCTTCATGTATCCCAGTAATTATCACTGAGCATTAGATCCACTTGACTGAACTATTTTTAATCTTCAGTGACAAGCAAATCTATAGGCTCCCTGGGTAATGATTTTTATAAATGTTAGACAATGTACAGTATACTGTCCTGCATGTTTCTTCTTGGTTTATTGTTATAGCTGTTTCTTTTGTGGATTTGGTTAGATCCTGCTTTATGGCACACAGTTTCTAATCAACCCAGCAGCAGCTTATTGTAATTATCCCCTCAGTAAACTCATACTCAGGTTTTCTTTTCTTTTGCCAGATTTTTGATTTTCCCTATCTGTTTGTTCTGAGATCAGTAAGCTGTGTGGAGAAACCACTGACAGCTAATCATTACAGACAAAATAGAGATAGCATAATAAAAATAAAAACCACTAAAGCCATGTGCAAAAGCTGTAAAAGTATATTAAGGTCTGGGATGTTATGATGTGATCTGAAAGTGTGAATGTCAGTAACATCTCTTGAATGTCTTGGGTCAAAGGCAACTGCACTTCTTTTATTGTTTGTTTAAGATGCTTTCCTTCTAGACAGCACGGTGACACAACCAACAGAGCTGCTGCCTCTCAGCGAGCTGGTCCCAGGTTCAAATACCGGTCTGGGGGCCTTTCTGGGTGGAATTTGTATGTTCTCTCCATGCTGGTGAAGATTCTCAGTCAGGATATGATAAAATCAGAACAAGCGCTCAATACAAAAACAACTGGACTTTATTTGTTGCAGAAAACGTTTCGCCCTTTATCCAAAGGGCTTTTTCAATTCAAAGGAGCAGCCTGTGTGACAGAGAAGTTATATACAGACTAACATGCCACGCACCAACTTATGTAAATTGGAAGCTGAAATAACGCCCACACATACCTGAGATAACATACCCATCCTATGTAAATTGACTAAAATTGACTATACAGTAATTGACAGTCAATTTACATAGGATGGGTATGTTATCTCAGGTATGTGTGGGCGTTATTTCAGCTTCCAATTTACATAAGTTGGTGCATGGCATGTCAGCCTGCATATAACTTCTCTGTCACACAGGCTGCTTCTTTGAATTGAAAAAGCCCTTTGGATAAAGGGTGAAATGTTTTCTGCACCAAATAAAGTCCAGTTTTTTGTATTGAGCGCTTGTTCTGATGGTTCTCTCCATGCATGTGTGGGTTTTCTCCGGGTACTCCGGTTTCCTCCCACAGGCCTAAAACATGAATGTTAGGCTGTTTGGTAACTCTAAATTGTCCCTAGGTGTGAGTGAGAGAGTGAATGGTTGTTTGTCTCGTTTGTCTCTATGTGTCCTTGTGATGGACTTGCGACCAGTCCATGGTGTACCCCGCCCCTCGCACAGTGATTGCTGGACATGGGCACCGGTGCCCCCATGACCCAAAATGGAAGAAGCGGGTCAAAGATAATGGATGGATTTACTTCTAAACCAAGGAGCTTTCTCTGGCCCCGTCCACAAAGGAATGCTGTTTTTCCAAAACAATTGTTCTCCTTGTAAACACAACATTGTTTGTAAAATGTTTTCATCTTTGTACACGGAAACACAAAAAATGATCCAAACGTTGAAATAACTATGTCAGGCCTATAGGTGGCGCTCTATCGCTGTCACAAAATAACACTTGAAACAATAAAGAAGACAAGACACAGGCACTCCAAACTGTAAACACAAATTATAAAGATAAAAATGCAAACACAAGAGCAAAACCCAAGTACTTTTTATCCACTGTGACAAAATGTAACTTCTTCTTGGTGTCACATTTAATAAATCCATCCATCTATTATTTCCCGCTTGTTCTGAAGATGGGTCACGGGGGCAGCAGCTTGAGCAGGGAGGACTAGACATCTCTTTCCACAGCCACCTCTTCCAGCTCTTCTGCGGGGACTTCAGAGCATTTCCAGGTCAACCAAGAGATATAGTATTTCCAGCATGCCCTGGGTCTTCCCCAGAGTCTCCTCCCAGTCGGATATGCCCGAAGTGCCGCCCTAGAAGCACCCAGGGCGCATCCTTACCAGATGCCTGAACCACCTCAACTGGCTCCTCTTAATGTGGAGGAGTAGCGGTTCTACTTTGTACTCTGAATCTCTGGAAACTCATTTCAACCTTCTGTATCTGCAATCTCATTCTTTCTATCACTACCCTGAGCTTTTGACCATAAGTGAGGGTAGGAACATAGACTGACCAGTAAACAGAGAGCTTTGCCTTACAGCTCAGCTCCCTCTTCACCACAACGGACCGGCACAGAGTCCGCAATACTGCAGAAACTGCACTAATCTATCTGCCAATCCCATGTTCCATTCTTGCCTCACTCGTGAACAAAACCTGAAGATACTTGAACTCCTCTACTTGAGGCAGAACTTCACTTTAGAACTGAGGAGCACAATCCACCCCATTTAATAAATATTGACTGGAAGTCGTGTCGGTTTAGTTTGTGAACCTGAAGGATTTTCATAAGGTTGTTTAGGATGTCCACATGTGAATGCAACAGTGGTGTTTCAATAAAAATTACTGTTTGGGACCTCCTATAACTTTTTCATGTAAGAGAAAGGCTGTAACAATAAAACAAATCATGCGCACATTCACAAAATGCAAGGGACATGGCCTCAATTAAAAAATAAAAGGGATGAAGTTCAAAACAGCAACTTGTCTTTAAGAAAGAAAATCAGTTGTCTTTTATTTCACTTACCTGAATGACCTCATCCTGGATGTCTCACTCTACAGTACATCACAGCACGTCTGCTGAGTGCTGCATTTAGTTTAATACCCTCTACAACATTAAGATAAAAGCAGAAATTAAAAAGTGCACTGCTCTTATCAAGCTTTTTGTTTACGTAAACCTTCATGAGAGCACAAGTTTTGCTCAAGGATCCCTAAATGTTTAGATGCTGCAACGAGGAACTCTTTGCACAAGAGAATCCATAGTTTATCTCAAAGAACCTACATTTTACTTGTTCAGAGTAAGAATGAATAGTGCAACAACGTTGTTAAAGACCGTGTAAAGTAAAATTAAATGTGTGTTTTGAGTTTGTCACACGACATAAATATGTGTTATTAATCACCCATATAAATCTGACTGATTAAAATCGTTGTTTACCTTATAAAATTAAGTCTCAAATATAATGAAAAAACATGATTGTGCCCTGGTCTGAAACGCTGGGGGCGTGTCAGCGCGTGGGCGTGGTTTCAGCGGAATAGAGCTTTGGAGCGCATGTGACCGTGAGGGGGCGTGTCGGGGGCGTTCCCGTCTCGACCGCCATTTTTCCTGGTCAGAAAAAAAGAAAAGACCCGAGTAATACTTGCCTCCACTGACATTCCCAGTCATTTTAGCAGACCTGGTCTGTGTCAGTGTTTACACCACAAATAATTTTTATAATTACAAGTCACTGTGAGAGCTGGTCCAATCTATGAACAGCTGGGTAGATGATTTGGACATTTTTAAAGCCCCCAGATTGTAAATACGTTGAAGGTACGTTGTTTTTGGCTCCTTAATTGTACATAAATTATTAATTTACATTTCTTTCAGAATCAAACAACCTTCTGTATGCTAGGAGTATTAAAAACTGAGAACACTTGATTTTTAAAGTATGTTTTTTAACTAAATTACAAAGGTCCAAGTTGAAAATTACCTTATTTTTAATGACTTGAGCATGTCTAATAACATGTAGACTTCAAATCTTGATTAGATTACTATAATCACTATATACAGTATATGTATTAAGATGCATATATATACTGTATATTATAGATTGTCTTTTCATTCACCATTTTAATTGTGTTCACAGGTTCTGCTCTGACTCTGAGCCACCAGAACACCGTGGGTCATGCTGAGTAACAGTGTGTCTACACACAGAAATAAAATGGTGTGTGAATCATCAAAACACCTACATTAAAATACAGCTAGCAGTAAAAAAAATCTTAAAGTTAAAGCATGTGGTTTCATCATAAACACCAACTCCTGAACTTGGAGCATCTTCTGATGGACTCAGTGTGATCGCTGCTGCCTGGAGAAAGTTCCCTCACAGATACAAGACATGCAGCATCCAGCAGCTGGAGGCAGGAGATGAAGTTCACCTGCAGAAGCATCACCCACTCTGCACAGGTGCATAATCAAACCACTGTGACCTTGTGTGGACCACACAGACATGGCTGGACGTCTACAGAAAGCATGAAGCTTCCTAAAGATATTTCTCAGAGCTTGTACTTCAAGGGAGACATAATTATGTAAAACATGCTGTTGACTTATATTTGCACATTTTTGTGTGTTTTCTATAAAATGTATTAACTCACACGTTCATCACATTTACTGGAAATGTTTAATTACATCAAATGTTTACTTCAAAATGGATCTGTTTCATTTCAAATTCAAACAATGACAACAATACGGCAAAGCAATGAAGTCCTGTATAGTACCTGACTTTTTTTGTGTCACCCCTAAGAAATTCTTTGTCTAGCTGTTTTTTATTCAGCTCTGACCTGAGCTCCCTGTTTTCCTGTAAGAGACGATTAATTTCTGCTCTTCTTTGTTCGCACAACTGACATTCTGTTTGTCGCCTTTTTGCTGCTGGTTCATCTTCCTCCTCCCCATCTGCAGCGACAGTGATGTCCTCTCGTGGGGTTTCCACCGCAGACTCCACAACTTGCTCATGCTCCTCTCCAGCAGCCTCCACAAGCTGTGTGTGCTCATCTTCTGCTGCCTCCACCACCTGTTGGTGCTCATCTTCTGCTGCCTCCACCACCTGTTGGTGCTCATCTCCAGCAGCCTCCACCACCTGTTGTGCTCATCTTCTGCTGCCTCCACCACCTGTTGGTGCTCATCTCCTGCTGCCTCCACCACCTGTTGGTGCTCATCTCCTGCTGCCTCCACCACCTGTTGGTGCTCATCTCCTGCTGCCTCCACCACCTGTTGGTGCTCATCTCCTGCTGCCTCCATCACCTGTTGGTGCTCATCTCCTGCTGCCTCCACCACCTGTTGGTGCTCATCTCCTGCTGCCTCCACCACCTGTTGGTGCTCATCTCCTGCTGCCTCCACCACCTGTTGGTGCTCATCTCCTGCTGCCTCCACCACCTGTTGGTGCTCATCTCCTGCTGCCTCCACCACCTGTTGGTGCTCATCTCCTGCTGCCTCCACCACCTGTTGGTGCTCATCTCCTGCTGCCTCCACCACCTGTTGGTGCTCATCTCCTGCTGCCTCCATCACCTGTTGGTGCTCATCTCCTGCTGCCTCCACCACCTGTTGGTGCTCATCTCCTGCTGCCTCCACCACCTGTTGGTGCTCATCTCCTGCTGCCTCCATCACCTGTTGGTGCTCATCTCCTGCTGCCTCCACCACCTGTTGGTGCTCATCTCCTGCTGCCTCCACCACCTGTTGGTGCTCATCTCCTGCTGCCTCCATCCACCTGTTGGTGCTCATCTCCTGCTGCCTCCACCACCTGTTGGTGCTCATCTCCTGCTGCCTCCACCACTGGTTGTTGCACATCTCCTGCAGCCTCCACTGCTTGTTGATTTTGCCTTTCCATCACTTCCTGGCCTTCATCTTCCCCTTGTGCTCTGCTGTAACGTCTCTTTAATCGACGAGCATGTCGGTCTGATGTTGACACTTTCACCTCGGAGTGTCCCAAGTGCAGTGTTGGAGCCCAGTCGGGATTTGACTCATCCATCTCATAAGAAGATTTGCCTTGAAGAGAACGCAGATCAGTAATATAATTATTGCCAGAAAACATTACTGTCATCCATCTAGTATATTATTTTTTGAGTTGAAATTACTGAAGTTCCATTAGTAGATTACCTTATTTTAATGGTGATGTATAAATGTCATAACAATGTACTACCCTTAAATATTCAGACACATTTTGTTAAAAGATGAAGTACTTTAATGTGTAATATGTTGAAATTTGAAAATTGAGATGAGTTACTCATTTTTTGTTACTTATAGATTATTCTTTGAATAGATTGTTTGGAAAAGGGGCAGATATAATAAGATAGTTTCTTCTTTCTGCTGCCTTTCATTTTATATTTTCTTTTTTTTGTCTTTGTTGGGTATTTATTTTGATAAAATGAATAAAGAAATAAATTAATAATAAAAAACAATATGCTACAGTCAATGTGACAACACAATCAACTTTAAACAGTTTATTTTAAAATAACACAGATGTCCGACCTAAACTTGGTTGACCCACTATGCACTGAACTCGACCAAAACATGATACACCTTGACAAAATGGCACAACTCCAGTAAACTGATTTAAAATACTCACCTGAATGGAAATGTCTGGAACAAACAAGCATGTATCTTGTGATGTTGGAGAACGTTACATCAGGACGTCTCACTGCTGATATCCATGCCATTCGTCTCCTTTTTGTTATGGCCGACACAAGATCGCCCTCGCGTTGTTTCCAGGTAGGGAAACTATAAAACGAGAGTCCGTTTTCTATTTTTTTACCTTTTCTGTCGTGTGAACGGACATTGCATCCTATTACACAGCAATTTCGGACCATTGCTAAACTGTTGAAACCTGATTCGAACAAAATACGAGCGACCAGCAAAAATGGCGGATCGACAAAAAACTACAAAAAAACTACCCACAATGCTGTGCGCGGTGGCCCAGTGACGTCACGCTCCAAAGCTCTATACTGCCCCCGTGTCCTGCCCAGTGAAGAACTGCGGTAAAGTGAGGATGTTCGCGAAGGCTGGCAGCCTAATTGGAGTTCTCCAGCCCTACTCATTTGAACCTCCAGAGCCAGACTCAGACTCTGAGTCAGACAGTGACCACTGTGACGGTCGGCATCGTTCTTCACAGCCTGAGCTGTGTGTGGAGAGGCAGACAGGTGCAGCAGAGATCCAGTAAACCTGCTCTGTTTTTATCTGAGTTCTGGCTGTAACAGCAGCTCCTTTTTCCAAGAGTTACGCTGTTTTTAGTGCACAAACAACTCTGGTTTTGTTTTTAAAGTTGAGGACACAACTATAATTCATAACTCCGCTGTTATGTGTTTAATAATAAGCGCTATTTTAGAAGATGAGCGGACTCGCTGCACCCGGTCCGACCCGGTCACATCGCATGCTGGGGTCTGTGTTGGTG
>JBBPBX010018180.1:19234-31692 GCA_038048925.1 Garcialebias charrua | reverse complement strand
ATTTCAGGAAGCTATTGAAAAAAAAAATGTTGGTGGTAAGGCAATAAAGTAACTAATTTTACGTGGTGTGTCAGATTTTTTCAAGTTACCACAGTGACGTATTTTGCTAACAAAGACGCCACATTTCCCCATAGGAAATGAATGAGAACACTCCTCACACTAACTTGCTGCTGTCAAGTCACATACAGCGTAGAGATCCCTGAAGAAAACAGAAACTCACTGTTGGATTTGTTTGAAACTCATAGAGAGTAATCATCAGATAAATATCTAGAACTGATTAATGTTTGGAGCCATTTGGATTCAAAATGGCTGCCACGGCTACCTCAGCAAAAACTGAAAGTTATGCACCATAACTCATGTTCCCTGAAGGAAGGGAACGAGGTGCAACATACTTGCTATGGGAATTGCGCCCCCGCACGATTACCTGAAGGAATACAATCACGCCTTTTACGGCAGGGGGCGTCACCCCGCGTCAGAGGTACCGCCTTTCAGGTACTTAAGCGACTGACGCCCCTCCATCTTTCTCAGAAATTGCACTTCACCGAGCTTCCAGCATTGAAAAGGGCCAGCTATGTTGCACCTCGTTCCCTTCCTTCAGGGAACATGAGTTATGGTGCATAACTTTCAGTTCCCTTTCAGTTCGGTCTCTCGGTGCAACATACTTGCTATGGGAACGTAATTCATTCACGCCCTTGAAATGCTCAGCAAAATGCATGTGAGAACCTCCATCCTAAGGGACGGGCATCTCTTAGCTGCTTACTACAAGGAATGCAGAGAGCAGATGCCAAGAGGAAAAAAGGCCAAATGTGAGAGACATTCACATGATGTCTCACATGACCTATTAATATATATAACACTAACTAGAAACAGCCCAAGCGTGCTCCAGTAGTTTGAGTACTCATCGTCTCCTGTTTCCCTTTTTGGGCAGGAGGAGCGATGTTTTCCTCCTTTGTTGTTGTTTTCACGGCTCGACTGACAAGTGGAGCCCATCCTGATGTAGGAGATCAGACAAGGAGAGGGGAAACCTTTCCATTCTACATCCCCCAGGTAGAAAAAATAAACATCAAGGGGAACCCTTGTGAATGTTATTGCTGCTTGTGTCGGGACAAAGCAACCAAAGCCTTAAGGGCGAGGCAAAGCTCAGCGTTCTCGATATACGCTGCTCTACGCGCGCATTCTGTGCGCACGCGTTCACGGGCAGAGCTCTTCTTTCTTTCTCACGTTAAATGCTCGCGTTCTCGCTCCAAATCCTTGTTGTAATGTGATCAGCTGCGCGCAGAGCAGGACAAACTGAGGTTGCTGATTGGTCACTTGCTGACACGCCTACTGAAATGATTGACAGCTCACGCCTACTGAAATGATTGACAGCTCATACAAGCGCTGGCTTTGCTCCAGACGAGCAGCTGTTCGCTCCGCTGCTGCTGCTGCAGTCTTTCTTACTTTATATGTTAATATAAACTTCTTAAAAATAAAAATAAAAACAGGGAGCGCTATTCCAGCAGCTAACAGCCCACCAGGAAATATTTAAAACCACACGCTGCCAGGTAGGACATGAATTCATTCATTTCAGTCATGGAGTGAATGGAGGATGAAGCGATTACTTGACTTTAGGCAAAAAAACAAAAGAAAAGGCCCGATCAGCGATGAAGAAGAGGAATTTAATTCATTTGTGTAACATACAAAACAGTCCGGCGCTGGGGAAGTTTATGGTCAGACACTGCGCAAGCGTGCGCGGTCATAAAAAAAGAGCTTTGCGCGTTCGTGCCCTGAGGGGCTGCGCGGGGGAACGCTTTTGCTACGTTATCCGTACGTCATACAGAGGCGTATTGCTTGTACGCGTAGCTTTGCCTCGCCCTTTAGGCTTTCAGCGAGTACCTTTCAGAGGCCAGGCTGAGAGTTGCCACAACCATGGACGTGGATGTAGAAGTTGTCCACGTGTCTGAGTAAGTAGGTCCCTATGAGGAGGCAATTGCCATGGTGTCCCTGACAACAGTGAACTCAACTCCGGGAACCACGGTTTCTGTGGCCATCTGGGAGCTATGAGGATCAAGGAGAGGGCTCCCCACCTTACCCGTTCCAATGTCGCCCCGATCAGAGGGACAGGTGGGAAAGCATAGTAGAGCACCCTTGCTGGCCAATCATGTGCCAGAGCATCTATTCCCAACGGAGCATCTGTCTCCTTCAGGGAGAAATAGAGGTCACAGTGTGAGCTAGCCCTGCAGGCGAACAAGTCCACAGAGGCTCTGCCGAAATGTGACCATACCTGTTCCACAATCTGTGGGTTCAGGCTCCATTCCGATGCCAACAGAGGCCCTCCTGAAAGGGCATCCGCTCCATAAATCAGATCACCAGGGACATGAGTTGCCCTAAGTGACAGAACTCTTGGAGCACACTACGTGAGCATCCTCCGTGTCAGATCATGGAGGGCCCGGGATCTCGTCCCTCCTTCTCTGTTGATGAAAGACACCATGGTCCTGTTATCTGATTTTACCAGCATATGATGTCTGTCATTTTGCTGAGGCAAAAACTCGGGTGTGGGAGGAGTTTGGAGAGGCCATGGAGAATGACTTCCGTACGGCTTCGAGGCGATTCTGGTCCACCATCCGGCGTCTCAGGGGGGGAAAGAGGTACGCGACCAACACCATTTATGGTGGGGGTGGCGTGCTGCTGACCTCAACTCGGGATGTTGTGAGTCGGTGGGCGGAATACTTCGAAGACCTCCTCAATCCTACTGGCACGTCTTCCACTGAGGAAGCGGAGCCTGGGGACTTTGGGTCGGGTTCTCCGATCTCTGGTGCTGAGGTCGCCGAGGTGGTTAAAAAGCTCCGCGGTGGCAAGGCTCCGGGGGTGGATGAGATTCGCCCGGAGTTCCTTAGGGCTCTGGATGTTGTAGGGTTGTGTTGGCTTACGCGACTCTGCAATATCGCGTGGACATCGGGGGCAGTTCCCTTGGATTGGCAGACTGGGGTGGTGGTTCCCCTATTCAAAAAGGGGGACCGTAGGGTGTGTTCCAACTATAGGGGGATCACACTCTTAAGCCTCCCTGGTAAGGTCTATTCAGGGGTTCTGGAGAGGAGGGTCCGTCGGATAGTCGAACCTCGGATTCAGGAGGAGCAGTGTGGTTTTCGTGCTGGTCGTGGAACACTGGACCAGCTCTACACCCTCAACAGGGTCCTGGAGGGTGCGTGGGAGTTTGCCCAACCAGTTTACATGTGCTTTGTGGACTTGGAGAAGGCATTCGACCGCGTCCCTCGGGGGGTTCTGTGGGGGGTACTCCGGGAGTATGGGGTACCAGGCCCTTTGATAAGGGCTGTTAGGTCCCTGTACGACCGGTGTCAGAGCTTGGTCCGCATTGCCGGCAGTAAGTCAGGCTCGTTTCCGGTGAGAGTTGGACTCCGCCAAGGTTGCCCTTTGTCACCGATTCTGTTCATAACTTTTATGGACAGAATTTCTAGGCGCAGCCAAGGTGTTGAGAGGATCCGTTTTGGTGACCTTAGAATCGCTTCTCTGTTTTTTGCAGATGATGTGGTCCTACTGGCTTCATCAGTTCGTGATTTACAACTTTCACTGGAGCGGTTTGCAGCCGAGTGTGATGCGGCCGGGATGAGGATCAGTTCCTCCAAATCCGAGGCCATGGTCTTGAGCCGGAAAAGGGTAGCATGCCCTCTCCGGGTCGGGGAGGAGGTCCTGCCCCAAGTGGAGGAGTTTAAGTATCTCGGGATCTTGTTCACGAATGAGGGAAAACTGGAGCGTGAGATCGATAGGCGGATAGGTGCAGCGTCCGCAGTGAAGCGGGCGCTGTACCGGTCTGTCGTGGTGAAGAGAGAGCTGAGTCAAAAGGCAAAGCTCTCAATTTACCGATCGATCTACGTTCCCACCCTCATCTATGGTCATGAGCTTTGGGTTATGACCGAAAGAACAAGATCTCGGATACAAGCGGCTGAAATGAGTTTTCTCCGCAGGGTGGCTGGACTCTCCCTTAGAGATAGGGTGAGAAGCTCAGTCATCCGGGAGGGACTCGGAGTAGAGCCGCTGCTTCTCCACATCGAGAGGAGCCAGTTGAGGTGGCTCGGGCATCTGGTTAGGATGCCTCCTGGACGCCTCCCTGGTGAGGTGTTCCGGGCATGTCCCACCGGGAGGAGACCCAGAGGAAGACCCAGGACACGCTGGAGGGACTATGTTTCTCGGCTGGCCTGGGAACGCCTTGGGATTCCCCCGGAGGAGCTGCTCCAAGTGGCTGGGGAGAGGGAAGTCTGGGCCTCCCTACTTAGGCTGCTACCCCCGCGACCCGACCCCGGATAAGCGGAAGAAGATGGATTGATGGATGGATGGATGATGTCCGTCAATCAGACCTTTACTGAAGAAGTATTTTAATGACAAGAATATGGCCAGTAATTCCAGGAAGTTGATATGTAATTTGGCTTCCTGCTTGTTCCAAAGGGCGCGGGCGTTCTGGTTCCTGCAGATCGCTCCCCATCCTGTTTTTGAGGCGTCCGTCATGATGACTACACGGGACGACACCCTTCACAGTGAGACCCCTTCCGTGAAGACGGATGGATCTCTCCAAGGTCCTAGGGCCTTTAGACACTCTGGGTATATTTTAACCTTTTCAGCTTGTTTGGGCAGAGCAGGTTGTATTTGTTGGTTAAACCATACCTGTATGGCCCGCATTTTCAATAATGCACGTGGCACACAAGGGATAGCTGCCGCCAAGAGGCCCAAAAGGCGTTGTCAGGTTTTCATAGGGACCCGTTGGTCCAGCTTAAATCTTCCCAGGCAATGGAGAATGGAGGAGACTCTTTCCTTCAAGAGCCATGCTCTGTATTGGACAGTGTCAATCTGTACACCCAGAAATACGGTAACTTGTGACGGAGTCAGATTGCTCTTCTGTAGGTTTATGACAAAACCGAGAGACTCCAGGTGAGAGATCACCTTAAGGGAGTGTGACAGCGCCTGCTTTCTGCTTCCAGCCAGAATTAACAGGTCGTCCAGGTAATTCAAGACCCTGAGTCCTTGGTTCCTAAGAGGGGTCAGGGTTGCATCCAGACATTTAGTGAATGTACGTGGAGCAGTCTTTAAACCGAAGGGTAAGGCTTTGAATTCATAAGCGTTACCTTCAAATGCAAAATGGAGGAAATTTCTGTGTCTCCTCCACACGCCTATATGGAAATAGGCATCTTTCAGATCCACTGTACATGCGTAGTCTCCTGGTCTCACAGACTGGAGAACTTGCCGCAGTGTAAGCATCCTGAACTTGAAAGTTTTAATTCTTTTATTGAGAGTCCTGAGATCCAGGATCGGTCTCAAGGAACGGTCTTTTTTGGGCACCAGGAAGTACTTGCTGTAGTGTCAGGAACGTAGTTTGCATCCTGAGACCAAACTAATCACTCCCTTTTTCAGCATGGTTGAAACTTCCTCCCTCGGCACGTGTGCATGTGCAGGATTGATCTTAGAATGCAACACCCCTGAGAAACGGGGTGGTCTCTTTGAGAACTACAACTTAAGCCCATGACGTATTGTTGTCATGACCCATTCATTTGGTAGGCACGCCTCCCAAGCCTGCACATGCACGCTGAGCCTGGACGGCATGTTGTGCTCCTCGTGTTTTAGGTCGAAGGGTGTGACCTTTGACCCCTCTCACATTTTTTCGAGCAGGTTGCTCGGCCCAACAGAAGATATTGGGAGATCAGGCCGTCTCCGACGGATCTCGCGTATCTTGCTGTGGTTCATAGTTCGACCGTGAGGTCTGGGTTTTATAAAAATGGGACTCGAGTCAAGAACCAGGGCAGACTGTGCATTGGTACTTTTATTTTTGTACATGTTTGAAACAGTGTCTGTTTTGCATACATATACAGCAGGCGAGTCATGTTTAGTGCGCGCACACATGTCACCAGCTCCTCGTGGTTGTCTACGAGCAGAGACTGGGATTAGAGAGTTATGTTCCCGTACCTCGTGGGTGGGCGAACCTGTAAATTTATCAGTTCGTCCTGGTTCATCAGGTCCGGAACTGGTTTTCGTAGGAAGAGGCCGAAAGAGCACTCGGACGGTACTGTGAAGCCTCGCGGTCCCCAGCGGGTCTCTTTCGTGGGAGACCACGCGTGTTTTCCGTTGGTGGGGCAACCTTTTTCCTTGGCAAACCCTCGTGGAGGGCATCCACTTGTTTGCGTGCTAATTCCAGTTTTGTCTGGACATGTTCTAGGGCTCTCCTGAAGAGTCCTGTCGGCTCGATCGGGTGCAACATGAAGGTGGCCCTCTGGTTTTCAGGGAGGTCCGACAGTGTTAGCCAAAGATGGCGCTGGGCAACAACTATTTCTGCCATTGCTTTGCCCTGGGAAATAGCTACTGTCCCTATCATGCTGAGCACGAGGTCAGAGGCGCGGCGGGCCTCCTCTATGGCCTCGGTCTCATCCTTTGTTACCTGGATCTCCTGTAGTTTCTCCGCCAGGTAGGTCTGTACCATGCTTGACGTATTCATTGCGCAAGCCGCAAGGCCTTGGGCCTTGTAGCACTTCTCGAGTTGTTTCTCCGAAGCGCGACAGGCCTTGCTGGGCAGCGTTGGTTTCATCCCCATGGCTGTGGGGGCCAGGTGAGCCGCCAGAGACTCCTCAATCGGGGGTGCGCTAGCAAGGCCCAGAGCCTCCATTCCCGCGACATCCAAGAGTCGGGACAATGGCAGCATGATGGGAGCCCTGGGTTCCGCCCAGGAACGTGTGAGTTCCATCAGAAAGTCCGGGAAAATTGGCATTTTATGCGATGTTGTCGGTTGCTTCGCGTAGAAGTAGTTTCCTGCCAGCCTCGTAGCCCGTTGGCGAGGCGTGGGGTCCGGCCACGTGACCTGCAGTGCATCAGCGGCCCTATAGAACAGGTTGAACAGGGCATGTACCGACAAGTCCGGTTCCGGAAGGTTCTGCGCCAGGTTCTGGGAGAAATGTACAATTTCAAAGTCAAAGTCAAAGTCAAAGTCAACTTTATTGTCAGAACTGCAATATGTACAGGACATACACAGGACCGAAATTGTGTTTCTCTCAGTCCCTCGGTGCAACAGTAACCATCTAAACACTAAACACTAAAACATTTAATACACATAAGCATAAAATAGTAAAAAAGTGTAACACTGTCCTGAGTTTTTTCATAATAGTATAAAAGTATGAAAATTTACACCAACACTGAAACACCAAACACCCCTAAAACACCAAACACCCAATGAACATAAGCATAAAATGAAATAATAAAAGTGTAATACTGTCCTGAGTTTTTGCATAGTAGTATGAAAAGTATAAAAACGTAAATCTATAAAATAAACTGAAGTTTCTAGCATTGACATTTGCAAAGAGTGGCACAGCAGCATATAAGTTAATGTACACAGTATATGTATGAGGTAGTTGATGTTGGTATAGAGGCAAAGTGGCATATGCAGTGAGGCACATAAGGCACATTTGGCATCCTTAGATAAGGCTAGTCAGAGAATGCTGTATATGTATCTGCAGTAGTGTAGATAAAAGTAGTGTAAATGTAAACAGTAGTAATAAATGTAAAGCAGTAGTAATAAATGTAAACAGTATTAATAAATGTAAACAGTGAATGTAAACAGTAGTATGACTATAGGCAGTAATGTAATACAAACATTAGTGCAAATATGAGAAGTAGTGCAAACTGAATGAACACATGACCGAGAGTTTAGTGAATAACCCGTTTGATGACACAGAGTCCAGTGTTAAAAACTTTGTGTTGAGTGGTAATGTGTGAGAAAGTTTTTTGTGTTAAGGCAGTTCAAATGGGAGGGGAGGCAGAGCAGGCAGAGTGTTTAGCATTCTGACTGCCTGATGAACAGAGCTGTCTCTCAGTCTGCTGGTACGAGCCTGGAGACTCCTCAGTCTCCTCCCTGATGGCAGCAGTCTAAAGCGGCTGTGTAGTGGGTGTGTGGGATCACCTGCCATGCGGTGGGCTTTCCGAGTGAGGCGTTTGCTGTGTAAGTCCTGCAGTGAGGGCAAGGAGGTGCCGACGATCTTCTCAGCTGCTTTCACGATGCGCTGGAGGCTCTTGCGGCAGGATGCAGTGCATGCACCAAACCACACAGTGATGCAGCTGGTCAGGACACTTTCTATGGCACCTCTGTAGAAGGTGCACATGATGGAGGTTGAAGCTCCAGCCCTTTTCAGCTTGCGGAGAAAGTAGAGGCGCTGGTGAGCCTTCTTCGCCAGTGCTGCAGTGTTCCTGCTCCAGGACAGGTCCTTTGAGACGTGCACTCCCAGGAACTTGGTGCTGTCCACTCTCTCCACTGCGGTGCTGTTGATGGTCAGAGGGGCATGTTGTGCATCCCTCTTCCTGAAGTCCACGACAATCTCCTTTGTCTTCTCCACGTTGAGAGTGAGATTGTTGTGTCCGCACCACAAGGCCAAGCGGCTCACCTCGTTCCTGTAGTCCGTCTCATCGTTGTTGCTGATGAGACCTACCACTGTTGTGTCGTCCGCAAACTTGATGAAGTGGTTGGAGCTGTACGATGGTGTGCAGTCGTGTGTTAGCAGGGTGAATAGAAGGGGGCTCAGCACACATCCTTGTGGGGCCCCTGTGTTCAATGTGATGGTGCTAGATGTGTTACTCCCGATCCGTACTGTCTGTGGTCTCCCGGTCAGGAAGTCTAGCAGCCAGTTACACATTGAGGTGTTCAGCCCCAGACTGTCCAGTTTATGGATGAGCTGTTGGGGGATGATGGTGTTGAATGCCGAGCTGAAGTCGATGAACAGCATTCTAACATAAGAGTCCTTCGTGTCCAGATGTGTGAGAGCTGTGTGGAGGGCAGAGGAGATGGCATCGTCGGTTGAGCGATTAGGTCGGTATGCAAATTGGAAGGGATCCAGGGAGGCAGGGAGGACAGATGTGATGCTTTTCATGACTAGCCGTTCAAAGCACTTCATCAGGATGGGGGTGAGTGCTACTGGGCGATAGTCATTGAGGCATGCGGGCGTTGCCTTCTTTGGGACAGGGATGATGGTGGTGGCTTTGAAACAGGTGGGGACGATGGCCTGGCTTAGTGAGATGTTAAAGATGTCCGTGAAGACCGCTGCGAGTTCCCCTGCACAGTCTTTCAGCACACGACCAGGTATGTTGTCAGGACCAGAGGCCTTCCGGGCGTTAATCTTGATGAATGAACGCCTTACGCTGTCTGAGGACAGTGCCAGCACCTGGCCATCAGGAGAGGGGGGGAATTTATGTGCAGGTGTGCTGTTACTTGCCTCAAACCCTTGTCCCTTGTCACCGTACTGGGTGTCTAAGTCGGACCCTTCTGACGTTGAGTCTTCGACAGGAAGAGAAGAGTCCAACGCGTTGTCTTCCCCGACCCGGCCATTGCACTCCAGGTCCACGTTTTCAGGCTCCGATTCTGGAGCGGACAGGTTAGTGCGACGTGCAACCTTCATCGCCGCGGTCCTCGCCATGGACTTGGCCAGCGTGTCCGCGCGGCGTTTCCTCACTGTGGCCGTCATTCGACGACAGTGGGGGCAGGAGTTGGGGGATTCCAGCGCCTTCCTTGCGTGCAGGATCCCAAGGAAGACAGGACAGGCCTCGTGGGTGTCCGTTGCCGAAAGGGAGTAGCCGCAAACCGCTGGGGCATGGGTGCGAGCGAGGACTCGTCGTCCTGGTTTTCTTCTTCCTTGTCTTCCGCTTTCCCTTCTCGGGAGCCATGTCCGAAGATGAGAAGAGTAGATAGTTTTTCTTTTTTTCTTCTTTTCTTTGTTCGAAGCCGTCTTCTCTGTCGTCTTGCTATCGCTAGTAGACTGCTAGTGGATTAGCAGAAGGTTGGGACACAGTTAGCGTCGTTGAGCGAAGCTGCGGGAGAGAAGAAACTTTGTGGTATTAGTGGAAAAATGCTGGACTAGCTTTTGCCAGCCCAGCAGTACTCAGGAAAATTGTCTCTGTACGCTCAGTGTAGGGAGCAAGCTCACCTCAATCAAGCGACGCGACAACAGAGAGGTCCCGCGATGTTCAGGTGTTTCAGCAAGGTGAAGGGCAAAAAAGAGAAAGATGGAGGGGCGTCAGTCGCTTAAGTACCTGAAAGGCGGTACCTCTGACGCGGGGTGACGTCCCCTGCCGTAAAAGGCGTGATTGTATTCCTTCAGGTAATCGCGTGGGGCGCAATTCCCATAGCAAGTATGTTGCACCGAGAGACCAAACTGAAAGGGAACAAAATTGATTATAGCTTGGTCATTCTTTGAGATATTGAGCTGAAATTTTGTGAAGTTATAGCTGAGAATGTTCCCTATCACACACTGAATCCAAATTTTAAAAATCCAAGATGGCTGCCTTACCTAAAAAGAAAAAAATTACATTAACTCAGGCATTTTCAGAGCTTTTCAGCTGAAAATTGTTATAGCAGCTGAGTGCAAACCCCAACACATAGAAATGTCAAATCACAAATTTAAATTTTGTAGCAGCCTGGCAGTCCCTGCCAAAGTTTCTCCAGGAACTTTCTAGTTAGGTATTATTATATTATTAGATATATTATTAGAAAATGGATTAACAAGAAGCCAAAGAAAAATGGGTAATTTAATGTACAGAATAAAACAAATGAGGGGGAGTCAAAAAACTCATTTAAAAGAAAATATCAAGAAAAATAAAGGTGGTTCATTTTTGCACAGTAAAACAACTCACAAGATTAAAATTAAGAAATCAACAAGAAACCAATCATCTCCGTCTCGGGATTAAAGTCTTGTTTGTCTCAAAGGTTTTGTCTTGTAATTGATCTTTGAATCATTTGGAGATACGTACAGTAACTGAATTTGACAGTCCCCAACAAACAGCTGCTAGTAACCTTTTACTGAGTGTGAGTGTTATACAATATACTGTATGCGTATCAACTGAAGGATTACCTTTTAATACGATATTCTGATTGAAACTAATATACAAGTGTTCTGTAAACAAAGTATTATCAATGTATTAACAAATGTTTGTGCAAACATGTTTACTGGACTTTGTAGTAGCTTAGAAGCTGTTATTCCACACAAGTGGAACTGATGTCTTTCAACAACACAGCTTTTAAGCCAAACAGGGATGTCTACATTCCTGGTGACAGGGCAGAAATCAAACTGAGCCACAGAACATCACTAAAAGTATAAAACACACACATAGTGACATTCTAATACAGTCCAACGGGTACATACACATAAAAGTCCATGGTACAGACATATATAAACATATACAGTATATGATACATTAAACTCTTTATGTCTTAAAAGACAAAGAAAAGTCACACACACAATAATGTAAAGAATCTTGAGCAGGCAGACCTTGGGACTGCTCATAACCGTTGTCCTGGCAACCAGGATTTTATCGGTAGAACAGCCAATCACACACCAGAAGAAGCCGCATATTATCACACAACAACTAAGGAAAGTCAGCATAATTTTGGAGGACCTCGGCGGGGACAGGTCTGATATGCTCACAACTCCTTGTGCACAATGAATTGTTCTATTTCCTGTTAAACTCTGATTATTCTGTTAATCTGTGCCTGTCAATAAATCTTTATCCTTTTTAAGACACGTCTGGCTCATTGAACACCGTTGAAAAATCCCTTCACAACGAAGCATTGACGTAGGGCATTATAGATGCCCAACACACAGGGTCTTAGTCCAAACAAAGGAGAAAAAACATATGTAGATCCCTGTATCATCGAGAGTTATACAAGTAGACAGGAACAAACTGCGTCGCTGCTCTTTGCTGTTAGAAAGAGAAAATAAAGGAAATTGAATTCAGTTGTACTCATCAAAACATTCCTATGTTGCTCAAAATTGAAGCAGAAGGTCAACGGCCCTTCAAAAAAAATCACAACTCACTCAGCTGGAATATAAATTTTGTATCACTCAAACACAATGTGGTGCAAAATAACACACTATTAACACCCATCTTTTCTTGTTTATGGATCTGTTAGAACAGAACAAAGAGCTGCAGCTGCCAAGCTGTTCATTGTGATGTATTTCATAGCTTGTGACAACTTTCATCAAAGCACTCAAGCTTTTAATGTATTCACTTCTGAGATTGCCTCCCCTCTCATCTCAGCTCTGCTCTGCTCTTCTTCCTCCGCTCAAATCTTACCCCACAATCACACCTACTGCCAAGGACCCTCGCCCCCCCACCCCCTACTAACAACTTCCTTTGCCTTCTAACCTCACTTTGCAACACACTGCCAAATCATTTTCATTCATTTTTCCCCCCTGCCTGTCAGTTACCAAAGAGGAGCTGAAGAATGGAGAGTTCAAAGCGGGATAATGAATTATTTTAGACATTGTTTTTTTTTTTTCATTCAACCTTTATTTAGTCAGGTAAATCTTTTGAACCTCAAGGGCTCATTTACGAAAGCGACCTGCTAAAACTAAAGAACAATGAACAGCAGTGGTATAATTTCCTTAAACAATAAACAATAAACAAACAAACAATAAACAATAGAAAACAAAAGAGAGAAGAAA
>JBBPBX010018180.1:0-12445 GCA_038048925.1 Garcialebias charrua | reverse complement strand
AGAAGCAGAGTGTTTACAAATGTAGGTAAACATACATGTTTACCAACCCGTTACAATGCACCTTACCAAGCTCTGCCCAGAAACGCCCCCTAAACCCTCACATGGCTGCATGTCTCACAAACAAAGCCTCTCGGAGCTTAGTTTCAATGGAAACATGGCGTCGACTGACTCTCTGCAGGGTAGTTCTGAGTCGATTAGTGTCTCATTTCTGCCGGATTTCAACAAAATATCAGCCACGACAATGGACAGGGGAACCAACAAGTTCATGTCATCTTTTTTGGACGACATCAAGTTGTTTGAGCCACGCGATGCCTCCAACATTGTGCGCGTGACAGCGAAATGCTATCGGTCGATGAGGAAAACAGCAGATCCTCACACCCTCAGCATTAATATAGCTGTGGACAGGATCACTGATGCCTATTGTTCTTGCAAGGCTGTGTAAGTCTGGCATTCATGGTTTTGAGGGTTACTTTTGAAATCAGTGATTTTTGTTGTTGGCAAATGTTTGAGTGTGCCTAGGCCTGATACACTGTACTCGGTGCTAGCGTGGCTAACACAAGTACAGTTTAGTGAAGAGCCTCTTCAGGTAGAAGGAAATCTTTAATGTATGTTAGATACGGTACACATTGCATATTGATATCTTCAGCTAACGTAAGACTGTGTAACAGACAGGCTTCAAGATGTAGAAGTTGTATCGGTATCGGTAAATGCGGTCGTGCACAAGCTTCGATCCAAGCAAGGCATTCAGTTTCACATTTAGGAAAACTGAATTTTCCTTCCACAAATACGGTCAGGGTACCTGACATGTCCTGTACAGATACTCCACTGACAGTGGAGGACCATTTTTCCAGCCCTGACGCAAAACCTTTCTGCCCGTATGCTGTCCGTATGCTAGCTCACGATGTGAATTAGCATGTATTTATGCTCATTGAAGTGATAAAACTCCCCGGATGGGAAGCGAAACGTCTTCTGTTACAAATAAAGTCCAGTTGTTTCTGTATTGAATGCCTTTTTTGACTTTTATCATGTCCTGGACGACTGAGAATCTTCACCAGCACATGTGTTTATTACTACTGTAGCTTTTGTTTGTGAGACGGTCACGCCCCTGGTAGCTGCGCTGTGACGTGAAATGGGCATTAGCCAATGAAACGCGGCCCTGTGGGCAGAGCTTGGTAAGGTCCATACACCAAAATGAAGGAAACCGCATCAATTCATTCAAAAATTTTGGGGGGAGGACCTCCAGACCCCCCACCCTCTACCCCCAACCTCCTCATTCAAGCCAGACTGCACACTACTTTCATTGTGGCATCAATCGGTTTAACAAATTGTGAAGTTGAGATGAAATATAAGTATCACTTCAAAAGGAATCATTAGTTTAAAAAAGCGTTAATATAAAAAAGGTAGTGTGAAACTAAGTTTTCATGCCAAGCTGAATTAAATAATCTAGGATCAGTACTACTATCAATAATATGTCATCTCGAGTACAGTACACACAGGTGTGAGCTTTGAGTTGCTTCCACTTTTATGCTCTTTAACTTTAAAGCATTTTAATAGCCACTTATGAACACATGCTTCCATCTCTCTGCACTTCCAAGAACAAGCCTGCTCACTCCTCTGTGTCATTTTATTGTTTAGTCACACTATACTGAGTACCATTAAACACTAATAACTGATACGAGGAGGCTTTTTCTTAATGTTTATTCTACCACTGATAATAGGCCAATAGATATCTAGATATGGGCCTTATCTACTTTCTTTTATGGCTCCTTCTTATCAGTAATTGTTTTTATTTTCCAAACATTTCAGGGATTGTCAGATTTATTTCATGGTTTTTCCTTATTTTTTTCTCTTTTATCTGGAATTCCATCTGTTTACATATCTGGAGGACAACATAACTCTTGACAGCCTGTAACTGTTGCTGGGAAAAAATACTCCATTAAATTTCAAGCTCTCGTTTAATGAATTCCTCATCACGCATTGGCGAAAACAAGTAGAGGAGTAAGAATAATGGCCGCTTTCTCTGTGTTTGGTGGCGCTGTCAGCTGTCTCATCAGTGTGCAAAGTAAGTTTCCACACTAAAGAGCTTTTAGCACCTTTATTTGTGTGTATTTTATATGAAAATAATGTATTTTTTAGCTTTTAATGACACCCCACTCTTATTCTGAATAAATGTAGATGCTTTAAAAAAAAACTTGCATCAGTTGACTTTTCAAAACCTTTTTGTTGATTTTTTGCAGACTTCACAGAAAGTGTGTTAAAGAGTTGCACTCATTTACCTCTCCTGTCACTTAAAAACATAAAAATTAGACCCCTTGATTTAAAAAAAAGGCAGCAACCCTGAAATGCTGAGCTGCAGAGACTGATATGAATGGCATCAGCAATCAGTTTGAAATGAGCGATCCCATGGGTCACTAAGACTTGCAGCCCATTCCAGTGATCGATAAAGTGTACATTTCATTCATCACTGGAGCCAAAATAACCCCAACGTTAAGCCCCAAATTCATTTTAACAGCAAAGCTGTCAAAGTAACTGTAATTACAAGAGAAACTTCACCTTCACTGTTTAATGCAGTTCAGATAAATGTAGTCTGTGCACAACTTACACAGTCTGATCACAGAAAAAGAACATTAGACCCAAACTCTGACAAACGCGGATCAAAGTTACATGAAGTTCTTGATGTGTTTTTGAGACAGACGTATTTTACTTCATCAAAGTTACTCAGGGAGGATCTTCAGCTCGAAGCATCAACTGAAGTGTTTAATCATGTCCTGAGACATCTCATGCTGTGGTGATAAAAGAGAGAAACTCTTTGACAGTAATATGATTGCACCACAACTATTATTAAGGCTGCTCTACCAAAAAACAAGATGAAAACAGAAGTGTGTTATTGCCAGAGGAAGATTTGGGATTAGAATTAGCTGCTCTCTTCACAACTTCGAGGATCATATGAGCTGCAACACTCCAGAAAAAAAAAAAAAAGATAAATTAGGGGCTCGTCTCGATTTATATCAGTTTCTGTCAAAGCTTGTCAGAGGAAATTGTGACTATTTGTTGTTATCGCTTGAAAAATGCAGTTTTATTTCTATTATAATTTAATATACTGATGCAAGTCACACATTTTTTGTTTTGTGCAGCATTCAAAACACCTGGCAGTTTTTTTTTTATTGTTTTAATTTGTGTTTTGCAAAAGTTTTCTGCAAGAATTCACTGAGATGTTTGTGTAAAATTGTTTAAAAAGAAATATACTTTCAAAGAAAATACATAAAATAAAATAAAAAAACAGTATATTTGTTAATATGTGCCTGAATGAAATGTTTGCACATCTTCCTTGGTCAGTACACCTGCTCTGGTAAGAAATACAGCTGGAAAACCTTTAGACCAGCCACAGTCTGCAAGGATTTTATCAGTGTTTTTGCTAAAAGTATCCGGTTCTGCAGGATGTTCTGGCTGTCCTGTTCCTAATCTAAGATCTGGAGTGATTCCAGAGTAATAAACATTCAGCTTTGAACTTTTTATTTGCTTATTGTAAATTTTAGCCTACCGGTAAGTTTAGGGTCAATATCCCTCAATGGAAGTCATTCTTTTTTTTTTATCTTTAGCTTTTTTGTGGATGTTGAGGCAGTTGCTTCCAGGGTTTGCTGATATTTAAATGGTTATACCATTTTATCTATCTATCTATCTATCTATCTATCTATCTATCTATCTATCTATCTATCTATCTATCTATCTATCTATCTATCTATCTATCTATCTATCTATCTATCTATCTATCTATCTATCTATCTATCTATCTATCTATCTATCTATCTATCTATCTATCTATCTATCTATCTATCTATCTATCTATCTATCTATCTATCTATCTATCTATCTATCTATCTATCTATCTATCTATCTATCTATCTATCTATCTATCTATCTATCTATCTATCTATATCTATCTATCTATCTATCTATCTATCTATCTATCTATCTATCTATCTATCTATCTATCTATCTATCTATCTATCTATCTATCTATCTATCTATCTATCTATCTATCTATCTATCTATCTATCTATCTATCTATCTATCTATCTATCTATCTATCTATCTATCTATCTATCTATCTATCTATCTATCTATCTATCTATCTATCTATTAGGGGTGTAACGGTACGCTAAAATCACATTTCGGTTCGGTTCAATTACAAGGAGGGCTCGGTTCGGTTTATTTTCGGTTTATTTTCGGTACAAAAAAAAAAAGACAAAATAAAGACTTACAAAATGTTTATTTTGAAAATATGCCAAAAATATGTTTGTATTGTATTGTAGTAATAAATAAAAGTGACCCATTTGGATGATATTTTAAATAAACAGCACTCTACAATAAATAAATTATATTAAAAATAATAAAAATCTTAATGAATACAATAACAGTCAGAACCAGAACAATAAGCAGCAACAGACTGTTTACAATCTTAACTAATAAAGTTTTTGTCCAGTAGCACCAGTGTGGCTGTATTTGTCCTCATTACTCACAACCTCTTCTTGGTGGGACTGGTCCTGGAACAGTTCCAGAGTTCAATTCAGTCATCACACACTTCTTAGCTGCAGCAGGTGATCTCTGGTGGATTTCCCTGAAGTGGAAGGAGAGCAGCTACCTCTGTAACTGGAAATACTGGAAATAAAACACAGAGGTAAAAAAATAAGTTAATAAGATTATAATTTTAAATAATAATAAATTATAAATAATAATTATAATAAAATAACAATACCTCTTGAACGGTTGAATATCTCACTCATCATCAGGGCAGGGTTTAAATCAGCTCCAGGACTTGTTGACCATCAGTTTTAGTTTTTTCATAAAGAGCTGAACTTTTTGACTTAAGTGTTGACGTGATGGATGTCTCATAGCAAGGATCAACTGTGCATTAAAAACTTTCAGACTTAGATTCAGAGCTTTAAAAACTCATACAGTTTGTGTTATTGATCTGGACCCATCTAAATTACCTGATGAAGTTGTTTAAATGCAGCTGTGTTGTTAGCGCACTTTGTAGAAGTTGTTTAAATGCAGCTGTGTGGTTAGCGTACTTTGTAACAGCTCGTTCACGTTCTGATGACGTAGTTTCCAGCGCGTTCACGTTAGACGTGTTGCTGCTGCAGATCCAGTCTTCATGAAAAAACGTCCACACACACAGCTTTGTGCGCTCGTCTTTTAACAAGAAAACCATAACGTTAACAAACAGGAAACCGCAGCGAGAAGCTAACGGCTAATGCTGCGCGTGCTGCGAGATAATAGCTCCGTGCTGAAACGCGCCCAGGAAATTTTGTTCCGCGGCGCACATATTAACATTCAATGAGTGAAAAAATAACCGTTTCGGTACAGCACGTTCGGTTCGGTCCACCTCCGTACCTTTTCGGTTCGGTACACCAACTACAATCGTTACATGCCTACTATCTAATGTATCTATCTATCTATCTATCTATCTATCTATCTATCTATCTATCTATCTATCTATCTATCTGTCTGTCTGTCTGTCTGTCTGTCTGTCTGTCTGTCTGTCTGTCTGTCTGTCTGTCTGTCTGTCTGTCTGTCTGTCGAACAGACGTACGTACGTACGTACGTACGTACGTACGTACATAGATGGACAGACAGACAGACANTTTCGGCCAGCACTGCCCGGGTGTTTGGTAGATGTTGTTAGCACGACGGTTTAGCCTCCCGGGCGACACGTATGACCCCGACGTGGACCAGGAAGTAGATGGTTTGCCCGTTCAGCGATTGTGTAGTTTTTGTCGGTTGCAATCGACCCATCACAACTGCCTGTCGGAGTTTTTTCGTGGACCCTGAAGGCATCGGGAGATTCCGGCCAATCGTGCTTTTCCTGGGAGTTACGCGCTCGCGTTGCCCTCTGAACAACGGCCATGATTGGCCGAATGGTCCGCTGCGCCCGCCCCTTGCTTGCCAAAGCTGTGAAAATAACGGTGATGTCTGACTCCGGTCTGCAAAACGCCATGCTGAAACCGAGTGAGCTTTGTGAAGTCGCATGTTGAATGATGATGAATGCTTTTGTTGCGTATGCATGGCGCGAAGCCTGTGGCATTACTGTTTCAGGAAGATACTTGCACATCTGTTTGTTTTTTTTTTGGGGGGGGGGAATAAAAATAGAAATGAATAAGTAAATAAATAAATAAATAAAAACCACGTACTCCATAGAAAGAATTTAGTTGAGTTGTTAACATGATTTTGGATAATTAGTTTTGTTTCGCTTTGTTTATCTCCTGTCCTCACTCCAGCTCAATAGGTGGTGGTAATGCACCTTACAGTTGGTCTGCCAACCGCTTTTGACGCCACAACGCTGTGAGTGCCCGTTAGACGTTATTCAACAATGGTGCGACCATAGTGCATGCTTGTTATTCTGGTTATGACGGGCGTACAATAATTCTCCTCAAAATACATTAAATTATGTCTCTATTACGGTACTCCTACGTTTCTTATCTGGCAACGCCGCTTTTCGCCGTTTCGTCTTCCCTTAGCATGCTTTCCCCCCTATCCTCTCAAGTTAAGTCTAGACCAATGTCTGCTCTGTAGTTAAACCCATAATATGTTCAGGGCATACTTAGGATTGAAATTAAATCACTCTCTGACCCCTGGGGTTATGATAACAATTTAATCATTGAACCATTTTGTAAGCATAAGCACAATAATGAAATAATGGAAGTGTGATACTCTCCTGAAGTTTAGCATAGTAGTATAAAATCATAAAAACATATTGATGAAATAAAGAGAAGATTCTGACATCAGCATTTGTAGTGGAGTGTCAGATTGGCGTGCAATGCGTATGTTCGCAGTATACGTATGGGGTCTTTGATGCTGGCTCACAGGCTAAGTCCCCTGGTCAATAAAGCTAGTGGAGTTTGTGCCAGCTCATGCACATGTCTCTCCAAGACTTTGCACCAAGATCCTGCAGGGGTAGCACTTTACTTTAGTCTAGCTGTCGCTCCCTCCTCCTATGGTCAACCATCAGGTGTTCTCTTCGTCTGACTTCGTTGCAGTCTTCTGTGCTACTGATTCCCGCTGGTCCACGGATTCGTCCATCGGGTCAGAAAATACTTTCTGCCTGCCTGAGGTTTTCATTTTGAAACATCTGAAGTTCACATGTTCTCTTTGCCAGATGGGTACACTTGGAATCAGCTAGTATATATTTTCACTTCCGGCACTGGACGGAGCAGCAGCTTCCCTCCTGAGTTTTCCTCTCCCTGCTTTGCCACTTTGTCTTGTCTGCAGTTTTTTTTTTTCAGTGCTCGCTCGAACGTAAATTCTCGATGGATCTGGTTTCGTGGGCTGTTAACTCTATTGATTAAAAAAATTCTACAAAGCGTTCCGGTCCTGGGGAACCGGCTTGCCCTTTGCAGTTGCATCCTGCCGGGTATATCATGGATTCCTGGGGCGAATGGAAGATGTTATGCCTGGACGTGCTTTCTGTCGAGGATGTGGAGGATATATTCATAATTGGAATTATGATAGCAGGTGCTCTGCTTTTTGGCTTGTGTGGAGTTCTCTTCTATTGGAAAATCAGGAAGACTTCCGAGGCGATCAACGCGCTGACTAAGCTTCCTTCTCAGACCGAGTCTGTGATCCGAGCTGTGACATCGATGAACCAGCTGCTTTATGAGCTGAACCGCAAAGTGGAGGCGGCAGAGGACCGCAGACCACCGGTAAGGTTCGGGACTCGTGTGCAGCACCCAGGAGGGTCACATCTGGAGGTTGATTCATAGTTCGGGTCGGTGAAAAGTTTCCCATAATTTGGAGTGTATTGGATCCCAGACAGCCACCTGGACTTCAAGGCCACAGAAAGAACACTGTGAGCCTGCCCTAAAGATAAATCATGCTAATCTAATCGGACTCCCTGAGTCAGCTGGGACAGGCTGACAACAAAATCTCCGGAGTGGAGCAACTGAAGAAATGAAGCTTCTTCCTGCCTCCTGTTCCCTGACACCCAGCCGGTCGAAGCAGATGGCCGCTTGTCCTGAGCCTGGTTCTGCGGGGGAGTTTTTCCTTCCCACTGTCGCTTCGTGCTTGCTCAGGATGGGAGTTCTGCGCTGGGGTTTGTCTCAGGGTTGACCGGAGCCGATGGCCGCTGGCTGGCCGTCAATCACGCACCGGTGGGATGGGTTGGACGTCTGCGGTCCCGACTCTGCCGCTGGGTTCGGGTCTGGGGGGAAGATATCCATAATCTATCTCCCTATGCCGGACATTCAAGCTCTCAGCAGTCCGGCATGCATGCCCTCCGCCGGGGCCCGAGCGCCAAAGAAACCTTAATCAATAAAACTTGTTAATTGTATTATTCTCTCTCGTTTTGTGAGTCTCTCCAGGTTGAAATAACAAACGTGACGTGTCAGCGGTGACGCATAATAAATGTGACGTTTATGGCGAAGCAACGTATTTATGGATTTTTCAACTTTATTAGACATATTTTGGACTGATGTGATTTATAGGGTGGTGTGATGTACGACGGAAAATAAAGTACAAATAAAAAACACAACATTTGAAGAAACACAATTACATTAATCTAAAAAAGCTAAGTCTGGTCCTCTGGACATTCAAAAAACAAAACAAAACAAAGCAAAAAAAAACTTTGCTTAGACTTAGGTTTTTTAGATTTTTCTACATGGATTATTGAGCATGCATCAGGGTACAATTACATTAAGCAAAACTGGAAGAGGTGGGGATGTTCAAATGCCCCGTCCTCCAATCAGTGATGGCTCATTTTTTCATTCAACCTTTATTTAAACAGATTAGTCCCATTGAGCCACGAGGACTTATTCACATGAGAGACCTGAAATTTTCTTCAAAATTTGTTGTGTTTTTTTATTTATTTATATTTGTGTTTTTAATATGTAGTTGTGGTTCAAACAGGGCCACAACTGTAGACTTGGGACCAGAAAGTCACAGGTTCAACTCCCTGCCATGCCCACATACTGTATTGTGGTGTCCTGAGCAAGACACCTAATTCAAACTGCTCCACCTGGGTGTATCTCCAGTGTGATGAGTTAAATGCAGAGAACTAATTTTGTCATTGTATAAAAACATACAATGATGACAACACATAGCACTTTACTTTACTTTACTTTACTTTACTTACTTTACTTTTATTATCCTCTGTGAATTGCTGGATCCTTTTTGGCATAAAAATAGTATCCGGTGCTCCAACGGTTGCAGCATTGTTCTTTCCCTTCATTATGGAGAGTTATCACAGACAAAGGAGTTTTCAAATCACGTTTTATGACAACTGAAGTGCAATCAAAGCTTTCATTAAGGGCTCGTGAGGTGACTCTTTGTGGGATTCAATTTGCATCTTAAGACTGCAACAAATGCACAGCGTGCACAAAGCTTGGTCTAATTAGAGTAGATCCTGTCTTCCTGAACCTTCGCATATTGAAAAGCATCTGTGGTTGACAAGAGCAGCGCTGTAACGTATGGTAATGTGAGGCAGCGTGGATCTGAAGAACAAGGTCGAGCCCTACATTTTACTCATGCAGGCAGCGCCTCTAAATGCTCTGAGAATAAGAAACAAGCTGCTGTACAATGAGCAATTACCGGAGCGTCATAACTACTCTTAAACACGCTCACAATTGTCACTCAAGAGATATAAAAAGACAACAGTTTTTTGTTTAAATTTTATTATTTCTCCCTCTTGCTTGAAAGAATACAAGAAGTGCAGGAAAACTCACAGAGTCAGAACGTCTAGCAACAGGTCAGGGTGGATATGTCATTCTGTTTTATGACAATAATACAATAATAATTAAGTTAATCAGTTGCATTGTTTGATGATTTGGTAGATTACAATATTTTATCAGTTATGTATAGGGCTCAGAATAACGCATTACCTTTAAATATCCAAATGCATTTTGTTAAAAGACAAAGTTGTTATAATCTTAAGGGAACAGAGATATTTGTAAAACCAAAATTCAGAACTAGTTTGAAGGGACGTTCTACCTCAATCCAGGGAATTAGATTATGGAATGGTTTGGAGAATGAAGTTAAAAATGCCAAGTCAATGTTTACATTTAAGAAAATGATCAAAACTGAATTGTTAAAAAAATATATGAAGTAGTTTAATGTGTATTGTATTAGTTAGAAAATTAGAAAGAGTTAGTCATTTTTGTCCTGTTACTGGAAGATTATTATTGTTTGAATTGATTATTTGAAAAAAGGGGCAGATATAATAAGATTTTTTTTCTTTTTTCTGCTACCTTTCATTTTTTACGTTTTGTACATTATCATTTAGGGGATTGTTTTGTATTGTACTTTTTTGTAAAAAAAAAAAAAGAACAAATTTAATAAACATAAACATTGTAGATATACAGGTATACAAACAACCAATGAAATATATATATATATATATAATATTGTAATGGACCTACCCAGGGTCAAACTAAGGTTTTTGAACTGTCCAGTGATGACCTTTACTGACCTTTCAGTAAAGCAAGACATTTACTACAAAATCATTCATTTAGCTATAATCTGATAACATAGTCACCAAAAAGAGACTATTTCTATCTTTGATTTTAGGCTGATGTGATCAAAAGAATAACTTTTGTCATTTTCATGATGTGTGCTTTTAAGCTGTGTTATTCTTTAAGAGTTGTGTTCACTGCGGTGTTAAAGGTGAAATCTCGGGTCACAGAGACCCGACTGTTTTGTTTAGAAATAAGAAGACAGTTTAATCCGTTGTTTTTCATGAACAAGGCTCCAGCTTCTCTGTCTTTTCCTAAACAAATCTCCCTCTGCTCTGGCTGTAACCTTGGGCCTGATAAGGCAAGTGCACTCCTCTCTTTGTTCCTGCTTTTTAAGTTCTAACTGTGCGAGAACGCTTCAGAGTTTGCTGGGAATTTCAAAGAGATGTGAACCTTTCCCAAAGAGCTGGGTACGTTTGGTCAAGAGCTAACGACCTGCGTCTTCAGCTAAGGACTGATAACAGGCTGTTATGAGTCCACTTCGAATAAGCGTAAGCTCAAACTTTGTTATTCCTTCCTGGAATAAATTATCTTGAGCCAAGAAACCACGACTGTCACGGCTTCTGCCGACGAAAGCGAGTATCACCGACACCGACAAGGTAAACACGTCTGGAGTCCAGCTTGGACTTGCGGGACCGACGACTCGTCAGTCCAAGGCTGACCACAGCTCTTTGCCAGAACCAAGGCGGACGTCTTAAGGTAAAGGAGCAGCTGTTTGCTTGCTGGAGGTGTGATGATATCTTAGCTGGACGCGTACGGAAGAGTGTCATCTGGTTTCATAAATGCAAGATAAACTTCCTCTCTTAACCTCCCAATTCTTCTTAAATCTTTCCTCCTATCTTTTTCCCTCAATTCTAAGCTGGAAACTATTTTAAGCTGAAGAGCCCACAGACTAAATATGTTAACATCCAATATTGAAGTCTGTTGTGTTAAATTTAAGTGTGCTGACGTTTTAAATTGAAAGAAAGTGAAATCATGTCAATCAAGTGTAATGGTGTTAATTTAGTTGATTTATTTTAAATAAATGATAGTGTCTCTTTGACATATCAAACTAAGTTAACGTCTTTGTCACTTAATGGCTCTGTTTATTTATCCATCATAAAGATCACAGAGATATTGGGTAAACTGAAAAAGAACAGAATCCGTGAATTTACTATTCAATCTGAATAAGTAGATTAATTAAGGATAAAGAGGTCAGTATTAATATTGACCTCCTCATAATTCTTACATCTGGTGGCCTCGTATCGGCTTCTAAAAGTTTATTGATAAATCTGTGGTCTCTCATGAACTTGTAACGTCATGTTTGCATAATGGAATCCAAGTTTTAAACTCTGAGGATAATAATTTTGGCTGGAAGTGTCGATACAAGCAGGTTCTGCATGTTTTTGTCATTTAAAGCTGAGAAATTATTATTGGTTTCAACTCTGTTACACGCTGTTGGAAGCATTCAGGTGAAGTTTTTGTCAGCCCGTTGTCTGTGGGAGTTCTGGTTCGGCTTCGACCCAGTTCAAGCACACACTCCGGTACAGAACTTTGTTGTTTGATCGCCGAGTCAAACTGCCTGCCCTGGAAGCTAATTTAACATCTACAAGATTGCTGTTGTGGTATTTTACATTTTAAAGAAGGTCGAAGCAGCATATACTGTTAGAACGTGTCGGTTAGTGGTTCGTGAAACCCGAGTTCTGCTCCTTTAACGTGGACGGAACCGACCTTGAAGTGACTCCGAGAGAGTCCGTGTTTGTTCAACAGCTGCAGTGCTGGGTTACTGAGCGTAACTAAGTTGGCCTGTCTAGATGTTCGCCGCATGTTTCAGAATTTTGGGAAGTTAGCGTTTGAGTTGTTTTAAGAGTCTATGAAGTTGAGGTCTGCTGTGCAAGCTAACGTTAAGAAGACGTGTCTCATGTCCGTTTATGAGCTGTGATTGGATGAAACGAGTGTTGTGT
>JBBPBX010018179.1:33515-45927 GCA_038048925.1 Garcialebias charrua | reverse complement strand
GCTTTGAGTTTAACTCCATCGCAGAACTCTCATCTTGAGCAAGCAGGAAGGTGACAGTGGAAAGGAAAAACTCCCTCATGAGGAGGAAACCTTTAGCAGAACCAGACTCAGGACAAGCGGCCATCTGCTTCGACCGGCTGGGTTTGAGAAGAACAGATGCACAATCCCACTAAACAGTAGACGTCCAGGGGACGTCGAGGTGACGTCTATATAGAGCCCGTTGGTCGAAGACCAATTCTAGACGTCGCCCCGACGTGCAAACAAGGTCTTTTTTTGACGTCTAAATATGACCGCATTTGTACGTCGTATGAACGTCAGTTTTGGAGGTGATCTGGACCATGTTCACAGAGTTAAACTTTTAGGACTATAAAAGTGCAGTTAGACAATTGATTTAATAAGAATGTTGTTTTTTAATAACATTTTAATGCATTTCCTCAATTTTTTTTTCTTTTTTTACAAATTAGACTTGTCCGTCGTTTGAGAGTCCAATTCTAGACGTCGCCCCGACGTGCAAACAAGGTCTAATTAGGACGTCTAACCATGACCGCATTTGTACGTCGTATGAACGTCAGTTTTGGACATTATCTGGACCTGGTTCACAGAGTTAAACTTTTAGGACTATAAATTTGCAGTTAGACAATTGATTTATTAAGATTGTTGTTTTTTAATAACATTTTAATGCATTTCCTCAATTCTTTTTTTCTTTTTTACAAATGTATATTATTTATTTGAAGAATATAATTATTGTTGTTGTTTGTTGTTGTTTGTTGTTATTCATTCAACCTTTAGGCAGGTTATATCTCATTCGATCGACTCATTTACAAGAAACCTCATTTATTCCACGACGTCGCGGTCACACATTCATTTCAGTAGGTGGCAGTACTTGTGTTTTTTGCTTTCTTCCATTAAAAAACAAGAAGAAGAACTTCGGAACTCGAGCGTTATGATTGGATTGGCGGAGGTATCACGTGATCATTCCAACCAGTCAACACCTCATCTCTTGTTGAACCGCGCCGTTGTTGTTTACTGTCTGTGCTGCGGTGATCACGGAGCTAAACTGTGTTCAGTTCATTTGTCACGGAACTCCTGCCCTAAACTTGCTGCAATCCATTCAGAAGTTGAAGGTAATTAGTTCTGTTTTATAGCTTTGTTCTCTTGAATTCTGTGGTCACGACGTACATGTAGCTAACAGCTAAGCTACATTGTGCTAAGGTAAGCTAACTTGTGTCTACGACTGCGGCAGACGATGTAAAGGAAAATCGAACAGTACAGTTTAGAAAATAAGTTATTCTATCCAAGTAAGCCGTATGCTACGAGTTTTGTTTGTTTCTTTGTTTTGCTTTGAGACTATCGAGGCCTGCACGCGTCTCCATTAACACGCATGTGCTGAGCGGCCAGCGTTGCTGTACAGCTTTGGGCAGCATTTTTGTGAATTTTAGACTGTTGGAAAACTGTATTCGCTACAGTGCTTACTTCCTCCGCGTGTTACAACGCCATCGCGTTCCTGAATGACTAGGTAATATGCCGTGTCTTTTTTTTCTTCCTTTTGTGTGTGTACACTGGGCGGGGGTCAGCTGGAAGGTGAAACGTTTCAGCATTAAAAAATAGAAGGAAAAAAACTGTCCAGATGACCTGAATTCAGACCAAAGCTTTTCAGTTGCAAATGAATGAGTAAATATGAAATTTAAAAAAAGCTTTAAAATGTCTCCTTCTATCTAATTTTACTTTGACTAGGCAAAATGAGATAAGTACTGTACTGTAAACTACATTCTGACTAATATCTCTGTGAACATGTCGCTCCAGTTGTGTTTATAAACAACTGTGTTTTTTTTTTATATATTATATACTTATATATATATATATATATATATATATATATATATATATATATATATATATATATATATATAAATTTGTGGAGCGTTGGTCCTAGAGGACATTTCACAGGTAATGCACCTTTTTGCTTCATCTTAATTATTTTGCATCGCTGAATAATCTTTTGTTTTTGTCCTCAGCAAGTGCAGCGCCTCAACCCAAGGACCTGTCAACGCCCAGTGAGTACCGGTATACATTACACTTTAAACCATTGTTTATTTTATCAGGCCTTGCAAAATAAAATTTATTTTATTATTTTTTTCATGGAAAACCGATGCCACTTCCAGATCAGAAATTGGAAGATGGGCATTCCCATTGCCTCAGGATGGTAAGTATTGAACAGTTAGCAGTGAGACACTTGGAAAAAAATGATCAACCACAGCCACCTTGCTGTTGGAGAGATTGTAATCAAGACATGTGTGTTTTTGTTTTATTTTTCCCCCCAGTGTTTCAGCGTATTCAACTTCTTCATTGACCTCGGCGATCGCCTAGCCCTACATCCCTCTCCCACCCTGTGCCAAAAAGGATAGAGACCATGGAGGATTTTGTGAGAGAGGAGCACCTCGTGACTCCAAATTTGCTACCCTGGTAGGTTTTACAAGTCTGGAGGAAAGCCGAGCATAACGCAGTACCGTACAACCAAACACTTGGAAGTGTCAGTGAACTATATCATGGATTTATTCCAACAGGTTCTGCTTTTTTTCCAGAATTGGAGGAAAGCACACCAAGGACTTTGTCTACAAATTTCTTGATAGGTATGTATCAACACACGCTCACCCACCCACTAACCATCTGAACTAAATATTTTACTTGCAAGTTCAGTATTTAGTTTTGTAAACTAAATATTTAGCTATCAAATTAAATATTTAATTTAGAACGACGTGTATTAATAACATGGTTAAAATATGACTGGAAAAAAATGATCAACCAGCCACCTTGCTGTTGGAGAGATAACATTGTAATCAAGAAATGTGTGTTTTTGTTTTATTTTTCCCCCCAGTGTTTCAGCGTATTCAACTTCTTTGACCTCGGCGATCGCCTACACCGTATACATCCCACCTCTTCAGCTGTGCCAAAAAGGATAGAGACCATGGAGGATTTTGTGAGAGAGGAGCACCTCGTGACTCCAAATTTGCTACCCTGGTAGGTTTTACAAGTCTGGAGGAAAGCCGAGCATAACGCAGTACCGTACAACCAAACACTTGGAAGTGTCAGTGAACTATATCATGGATTTATTCCAACAGGTTCTGCAAATTTCCAGAATTGGAGGAAGCACACCAAGGACTTTGTCTACAAATTTCTTGATAGGTATGTATCAACACACGCTCACCCACCCACTAACCATCTGAACTAAATATTTTACTTGCAAGTTCAGTATTTAGTTTTGTAAACTAAATATTTAGCTATCAAATTAAATATTTAATTTAGAACGACGTGTATTAATAACATGGTTAAAATTAGTGCTGGACGATAATTCAATAACGATAAATATCGCGATATACTTTTATTCAATAACGATGATATGAAGTTTAAGCATATTTTCGATATTTCGATAGGATTTTACAACGTTTTTCTGTTTCTGTTCGGGTTGGAGCGGCTGCTTCAACAACCCGCCCGGACAGAAAAAGCTGTGACACAAAACGTGCGTGGTGACGTCGTTGTTACGCAGCGCTCAGTCCAGCAGCAGGCGTTAGCGGTAGCAGGCTAAAAGCTAAGCTAGTCTCCAAAGCGCGTTAAGTTTTCGCTTCAAAACGAGTCAAACGAGTGCTCATGACCGTCAGAATGTGACTGAACAAAGTTTCACAAGCGAAGAGAAAGAGACGACATCACTGATGAGAGGAAAGACTAATTCGTCGGTGTGGACGTAGTTCGGTTTTGTTAAACTGCAGGTCTCATCTGCAGCGAGTCTTACTCGGTTTCTTTATTTTGCAAAACGTGACAAAGTCGTTCTAACTAGCGGTGGGAACATCTATTCTAACTTGTTTAATCTGAAGAGTTTCCACTCGATATAATATGATGAGAGTCAGAAGATGAAGAACAATAAAGTTTGAGCCAACGTTTCCCTGAAACTACGACGTAAACAAACAGCCCCAGCAGCGCTGCATGTTTTTTTATTCAAAATAAAACAAATTCATCAGAAGAAAAAAAAACACTGAATGAAAATGTGCAGAAAGACGAAAATAGTGTTTTAATATCTGCCCCTTGTTTAAAAAATACAAAATAACTACAAACAAACAACCTTCACTTCACCTGCACCACACCAACAACTTTGATTTAATCATATTTTAAAACATAGTTTTAGAAATGTTTATGATGATATCAAGTCAACACAATCCTGTTTCCTGATTTACAACTCAGCTCCTTCAAACTAGTCCTAAATGGAGGTTTTACAAACATTTACATTCCCTTCAGGGTTTAATAACTTTAAACAAATTTTAATTGAATATTTGGGGGGTAATTTTTTTTCAGTTTTATACATGACTTGTAAAATACTATGTTCAACCAAATCATAAAATTTTAATAATTTAAACTGATGAAATATTTGTTGGGTGACCATAGCACTTCCTACTAATAATTCTTGTAGCTCTTTAAAAACAAAACAAAAAAAACAGGGTTTGTAATAGTTTTACATGCTTTTCCCCAAACTTCAATACAACAGATTAAATATGGAACAATCATTACATTATTCAATATATTCAAAACTTTGTCATTCAAAAACTATTTTACTTTATACAGTAATGCAATTGATTTTGTTATTTTTATTCTTAAGTAATTTCCATGAGATTTCTATGTCAGCTTCTTATAAATAACAACACCCAAAAGTTTTATTTAATTAACTATGAATTTCAATGCTGTAAATTTTAAAGATGTTTAAAGTTAAAACTATTAATATTGACACAGTTGAGAATTTTATGGCAAGAAAGTTCATGCTCAATAATCCACGTACCAAATCCAATAATTTTCAGTCGGGTCATCTGGACAGTTTCTTTTTATAGAAATTGGATGGAGGATGGAGGGTGAAACGTTTCTATAAAAAAGAAACTGTCCAGATGACCCGACTGAGAATTATTGGGTTGAGAAGTTTATGTTTATTTGATGGTGATTTCCATCTTTTTGGAGGCTAAATACAAATACAAGGAGAACATTAATTTATTTGTATAGTTTATAGTTTTTTTTTAGGCTTTTATATTGTTTATATCGATATCGAATTATATCGATATCGACCGAAATTAAGAACTATATCGTGATAAAAATTTTGGCCATATCATCCAGCCCTAGTTAAAATATGACTGGAAAAAAATGTTTTCTCTAAACTAAAATATTGCTGTTGATTTTTGTAACTTTGCTAATGGCACCTCATAGATATGAAAATGTTTGGCAACTCGAGTGCGTTTTGCAGCAATTTTTTAACTGATGTGCTCAAATTTGGCAGCACGATGTCTCAGTGGTTAGCACTATTGTCTCACATCAAGAAGGTCCTGGGTTCAATCCCCGGTTGGACCTGGAGTGTTTCTGTGGAGTTTGCATGTTCTTCTCGTGCTTGCGTGGGTTTTATCCGAGTACTCCGGTTTCCTGCAACAGATCCAAAACATGCATGTTCTGCCTTCAGGTCCAGGCCTCCCTTGAAAAAAAGATCTGTGATCTCTATGGGATTTGCCTGCTTAAATAAAGGTTAATAAATAAAAATGTGTGTTAGTGTGTTAACTAGTGTTCTAAGTGATTGGCAAAAACTCAAAGCCACCTATCAACATTTGCTGGGATGGATGTTTTTATTTATTTATTTATTAATCAGGGAGATCCCAGCAAGACACTGTGCATTTTCCAGGTTGCCCTTGCATATTGCTAATTACTTTTTGTTTTTGTTTGTTTTTTTGCAAATGCAGATGGAATCATGAATGGAGATTCTGCAGCAACAAAGGATTTTATAAGGACTCATGCTGCAGAGCATTTAAAACATGCAAAGGAGGACATGGGCTCACACTGGACAATTAACACAACTGGCACAACTGGTAGAGCTGCTGCCTCTCAGCGAGCAGGTCCCCGGTTCAAATCCCGGTCCGGGGGCCTTTCTGGGTGAAGTTTGCATGTTCTCTCCGTGCATGCGTGGGTTTTCTCCGGGGGCTCCAGTTTCCTCCAACAGTCCAAAAACATGCATGTTAGACTGATGGGGACTCTATGACCTTGGGTGTGAGTGAGACAGGTCTCTCTTGTAAATGAGTCCCCGTGGCTCAACGAGGCTAGCCTGTATAAATAAAGGTTGAATGAAAAAATGTGCCACAAAGAAGTGGAGGTGGGGCTTTCACACTGGACATTTAATGCACCACGAAGAAGTGGACACTGGACATTTAATGCACCACAAAGAAATGGACACTGGACATTTAATGCACCACAAAGAGGTGGAGGACATAGGGTCACACAGGACATTTAAAACGTGCCACATAGAAGTGGAGGATACGGGCTCACACAGAACTGAGGAACACTTTTTTGGGGGGGAGATGCAAATAGGTGCTGGGCATAAAATTAGAATATTGTGAAAAAGTTATTTATTTCAGTAATTCCATTCAAAAAGTAAAACTTCTATACAGTATTACTGTATATTCATTCACACAGACTGATATATTTAAAAATAATCTTAATGCTGATGATTATAACTGACAACTAATGAAAACTCCAAATTCATTATCAGTAAATTACATTACTTGAGATCAATTAAAAAATGATTTTTATAGATGTTGGCCAACTGAAAAGTATTAACATGGTAGCATGGTCCTTAGCCCCAACTATTGAAAGATGTACATATTGTACATTTCATGTTCATACATCTCAGTTGGCCAACATTTATAAAAATACTTTATTTTTATTGAGCTCAAGTAGTAGTCTAATTTTCTGAGATACTGAATTTAGGGTTGTCATTGGTTGTCAGTTTTAATCATCAACATTAAAATAAATAAACATTTGAAATATATCAGTCTGTGTGTAATGAATATTTCACTTTTTGAATGGAATTCCTGAAATAAAACAACTTATTTAAAATATTATGACCAGCACACTTTGTACAGATTATTTTTGTGGTGAGGGGACTGTAATTTTATACAGCTTTTTTATTTCTCTTGTTACTGCCTGCTATATCAAAAAGAAAAATGAAGGCATGTTAAAAAAAATTGTTAAGTACAGACCAAAAATGAAGGCATGTTAAAAAATTATTATTGTTTATGTTAAGTACGGCCAAAGAATGAAGGCATTTAAAAAAAAAAAATATGTGAAGTACGGCCAAAGAATGAAGGCATTTAAAAAAAAAAATTATGTGAAGTACAGACCCAAGTGAGCTGTGTACTTTTATAGATTTGTTTGTGTATTTTGTGTTGCCACCAGTTGATAAGTTCCGTAATGTAAAGCTTTTTTTTTAAGTTACCAAAGGTGGAATTCTCAATTTTATGTGTTATGCTGTTCCTTTAAATTGTGTCAAATAAACAGGATAAAGGTAAAATTTATGGAGTGATTTGTAAAACTTAATCCAACTGTTTGTAGGATTTTAAAGCTGCGGATGCGGATGGTCAAATGTATTTCCCTAGATTTGTTTGCCTCAACGCAATTTTAAAGTAGATTCATTATACTTTTTATATGCATAGCATGATTTTGACAAGCAGCATGTAAAGTGACTAAAATAAGTTAAATATAATAGCCTAATTAGAATAAGCTAAATACAGTAAGTTATTGACGTCAGATAGACGTCTAATGTAGACGCCTTTTAGACGTCAGGAATATAGACGTCTAATGTAGACGCCTTTTAGACGTCAGGAATATAGACGTCTGTTGGACGTCGGAAAAAAGACGTCTTTTAAACGTCGGGAAAAAGACGTCATCTGGCGTAACGTTTTCGACCTTCCAGGGACCTGATTTCGACGTCCAGAAATGACCTGAAAAAGACGTCGTATAGACGTCACCTTGCTCAGTGGGATGGCCGGTCAAGAATCACGTTAAAGTGTGTGTGACGTGATTTTGGAACTATGCATAAAGTGGCAGAGTAGCTACTCAGCTTTGATATTTTTTTTTGTACACAGATGCTTCGAATAATTAATAAAAGTGTTTTTAAAATAAAATAGTTCTCTGCAGTGCGTCGCAATTTTCGCGTGGAGAAAGGAGGGGTCAAATGCCGACGCATTTTATGACGCAATCGCCAGAATGCACATTGTAAATAACTATGGCAGAGAATATAGAAACCGAGGAATTAAGCAATTTAAGTGAAGATTTGAGCGATTTGTCTTCAGTTTGGGAAGCCGAAGTTAGTTCGAGTGATGAACAAGAAACAGCTGTTTCTAATGTAGGTCTGCACCCGTATTTAGTTGAGCCTTACCGTTGAGAAGCGAGGGAGCTCCGAGGGGGGGCAGCTTTGTTTATTCCATTCTTGACGAAGTTTTACATCTTTTGGGAAAGTGAAAAGGCTCACTTGTTCACTGGCGATATTAGAACACCCAAATGCAACACAACGTACCGGCATTTTTCAAGTTATACAAAAAAAAAAGGCGATCTTGAACACAATTAAACTGCGTTCTAATGGCACGCTCAGACTGACATTCTTGCCCCTACGTCACAGACGTCGCATGCGTAAGTACCCGGATGTTCCGTGATGAAACACGGCACCAATTTTAAAATAACTTAGAAACAAAATTTCATTGATTTATCATTTTGCTTGTAAAAACGAACACAGTTGAATGATACAACATATATATGTTGTGCCACTTTATGCATAGTTCCAAAATCATGTCACACCATTAAGATAGAAATAGTATCAAATGAAAAATATTCACTTTTAGCAAATAATTTAAGGAAATTAGGTCATTTTGTCTATTAGTCTAAGCATATGGCAGCACAACAAATCAACCCTAACTATAGGATTTATCAAAAGGAAAGTCTTGAGCCCAGTCTCAAAACTGGACAATGTGTCAGCCTCACAGACAGAAACTGGAAGTTGGTTCCACAAGAGAGGAGCCTGAGAACTGAAAGATCTTCCTCCCATTCTGCTCTTGGAAACTCTAGAGACCACGAGTAAGCCTATAGTGTGAGAGCAAAGTATAAGATGGAGCTAGGTTGTTAAGAGCTTTGTACGTTAGAAGATTTTGAATTATTAAAATCTGTCCATTGCAACCAAATTATCATAGCTTGTTACTGTCTAATAATGTTTCCTATAGTATTACAACTTGTTAGGGATTCACCATGGGTGTTTTCCAAACTTGTTTTATAGTCTTCTGTATTTTTAATGCTGAACCCTTGCTGATAGGGGTCCTGGTGCTGCAGGCCTTTTCTGGTCAGCCTCCGTGTCAGTGAGTGGGTAAACTTTAAATGATCGAGAGTTTAATTCTGACCAGAGTGATGAGTTAAGGTGCTAATTCAAACACAGTCAAGAAAGAAGAGAAACGTACACCTTCGTGGGGAATCCAGATGCCTAAAACAGTGGAGACTATTTTGACTTAAACATTTTCATTTACCATGCATCTCTTTAAAAAGAACCTGTATTGAAATCCAAGAGGAGCTTTTTTTTAAAAAAGTGTGTTCATAGGCAGGCTGAGCAGGTTTAACCCACTTTTGGTTTTCTGGTCATGTTAATTTGTGTGACCTTTAGAAATTTCTCTGTGTTCATACTACAACTGATTTCACAGCGTTGCCCGCTTAAGTTGCGGCTGCAAATTGCTGTTGAATGCTACTCTGATACTTTGCTAAGTGCACACATATATTTCTGGTCGAGAAGGCTGTATGTGTAGATCCCACTTTTAAGTGCTGGCTGTCAAAGAGGCCTCCCTTGGCACTGCTCAGTCACATCTAAAAATACACTGTCCACAAATTAACACCATATCTCTGAGCGCAGGTGCCATGTTCTCATACTTCCCCTTCGTGTGTGCGTTCAGTGTTCATCTATGGATGTGTATGTTTTGCACAGACGTCAAGCTGTCATCACACATCATTTAAGAACTATATATCACTCAGTGGATTTTGTGCATTTTGTACTTGTGTGTCGGCGACTCAATCCAGAGCCGGCCTCTGACCCGGGGCTTCCTCCGCTCTGCATCCTCCTACTGGTTGTCAGTGTTTGAAGTGAAGGGGCCATGACATTACAGCACTGGATGCACAATGACTGCTGTGTGTTCCCACTGCGTCACAAATGTCCTCAGTGGATGCCAGGCAGCGGGAGGGCCCATGTAGGGATTGTGCTGTCTGTTGGCAGTATGTCACAAAACGATAGCAGGAAGTATGGCTGTGTAATGCATTACTTAACATATAGCGTGGCTTGGTCATAGATGGAGGCTATACATTACATCAAACAACTGGGTTGGAAAATATATTAGAATTAACACATTAACAAACCATTTTGCTATTGTTTGTAGGCCTGTCGCGATAACAAATTTTGCTGGGCGATTAATCGTCTCAGATATTATTATGATAAACGATAATATTGTTTGAAATTTGACAATAATTGGTAATTATTGTCAAATTTAAGAAGAAATGTTGGTTAATTTTTGTGTGTAGCACTTTTGTTGACCACTGGATGGCAGTATAAGACTGTTTGAACCGAAGGATGGATAGTGAGGGAGCGAGCTGCATGTCTCTTTAAGAAAAAAGGGAGGGAGGCCTCTTTACATGACATGGGCTGTCTCTCGTTACGGTTTTTCGGTTTTCGAAAATGGCGGATGCTCGGTGGTTTGAGCTCTTTAGCATAGCATTTTTCACACAAAGCTTTTAATAATATTTAAAAAATCAGCAAACAAGTTCTCAGCTTCTTTTTGCAGAGAAAAACAACTTTTTAGACGAAGGCACGGGTTTCAACTGTGTATTTTGGAGCTTTGACAAGACGGAGGTTTTTTCCCCGACGTCGACCTGTTAGCTTAGCTTGTAGCTTAGCTTCTCAGCTTAGCTGCTTTAACAATCTAAAAGCGTGATTTTGGATGGTTCAAACGGGTTTTAAAGAGAAAAGAGAAAGGGAGGGGTCAGTGAAGAACACCGGATTTGAGCCTTTTGTCATCCAGTGTCTTCAGTAGAGAGAGACACGAAGAAACGATAAAGCTGATAAATGAAAATGAGGTTGATAATTTTCATTTATCGTGCGATTAATTGATTTATTGATTATCGCGACAGGCCTAGTTGTTGGTTCATTCTTTAACTCAATAATTCAGATTTTCTAAAGCTTGTGTTCCCAGTTCCATAGTAGCCCTAGTAGTGTGATTTCACACTTTGTCCACCTTATTCAGTAAATGAGGATGCGTTTGCTAATTTCCTTCCACCCACATTCTTCCTGCCACCACCCCAGCTCGGGTTCTGTAACCCAACACATCCTCCAGTTCAAATACCGAACACATTTAGCACTAAATGCTTAAATTGAGAGCTATTGTCTATAAGTTAATGAATTTATTGTGCAAGGTCACATGCTAGAAGTAGTATCAAAATGATAATGTTTTTGCTTTCTATGACGGTGTTAAGGGTAACTCCCATGCACTGACCATGAGACTCATACGCACGTGTTGGGCTTGACTGTCAGCTATTACTGGTCAACTCCAAGAGTTAATCAGCTGAAATTGTGCATCCAGTGATTATTTTACCGAGTTTCATATTTTGTTGTCCTTGAATTACCTGAATCTACTTCTGTTAACAGTTTAATATAATTTGGTAAAACATGAACGTTCGTATAATTTAACATTGTGATGCCACATCTGTGAAAAGAACAAGAGAGAGCTGCATTTTCTTTAAACAGCAACTTTTCTTTCTAGATTCAACTGATTTTCACTCAGCTTGTGCTAATTTATTTGAACAGGTTGAATTACTGTCTCAATTATTTATTTTTTTACAGCACATAAAAAAATTCCCTGTAAAGCCTTGTAAATCAAACTGTCAGGATTGCTCCCTTCAGTCTTCGGCATCAAAAAGCCATGTCTTGACTTTTGGGAATATTCTGCTGCTTTAAATTGAAAGTACTCAAAGTATTAGTATTTGATTTTGCTCATGATATTAAGTTAAAAAAAAACGGTAAAAATTTAAATGAGTATTTTTTTAATAGAGAAGGAATCGTAAATTTTTTTTATCAGTCATCAGAGATTTTTCCACTCTTGAAGGATGCTGCCATTTAATGTGCTGCTTTAAATGATCATATACAATTAAGTTAAATCAGTTTTTTTTTTTCAATCACTACATGGGTACTTCAAATATAAAGATGTCTCGTGTTGTGATTAAATAATGTTAAATTATTATTTTTATACATGAATGTTTCTGTTCAGTGCCCTGAGATGACTTCTGCTGTGACTTGGCGCTCCATAAATAAACCGAATTTAATTTAATTGCAGTTCGGAGCTGCTAATGCAAGAGATGAAGTCCACACTCCGGCTCAAGTTTGTGTATCGATGTGTTTCGCTGCCTGGGTGTGTGTTTTTTCATGCAGACCATCTAATGGGCACAAAGCAGGCAGTGTGCGCCCCTTCGAGCACTGAAATGTACACTTGGGACAACAGGCGGCTTCAGTCCTTCTCAATAGGAGCTGCCCTTCTTATTGTAC
>JBBPBX010018179.1:14354-26525 GCA_038048925.1 Garcialebias charrua | reverse complement strand
GCCACGAAATTAACAAAAAATAGAATGATCTTTTAATCCCTAAAACCACGTTTAAATCTCAAATACACGGGTGTGTCGCCACCGCATTTATACATAAAAGTAACCCAAAATACATGAAACTAACAACTCGCCGTCGAATGGTCGACACAAAACACACAATAAACTCCTCCGGCCACGTTAATTTGGCTTGAAACAGCGGTGTTATTTACGGATTTCATTAGTAACCCAGCACTACCGGTGTAACAGGCAGACACAGTTAGCGTCTATAGGTAGTCAACAGATTTAATGAAAAGTAACTAAAATACATAAAAATAACGACTCACCGTCGAATGGTCATCACAAAACACACAATAAAATCATCCGGCCACGTTAATTTGGCTTGAAACAGCGGGTTATTTACGGATTTATGAAGACACCGAGCGCAGCCAGCTACAGAATTAGCCCCTGAGTTCAACTATGACCCGGAAGTTGTCAAGATGGAATAGTCCATTTTTAGTAGGGGGATAAAGAAATCGACCGTTTTTTTTATTGCGTATTTAATGATCGTTTTCATCGTAACTATAATTATTTTTATGTTAAATGTACATTAACAAGCATGAGCAATGTTAGTGATGTAGGTGACTGCACGGGGCGAGGCGGGGCCGGGGCCACTGCTGAAATGGGACCCCCAGGCATTTACCTACATGGTAGAGCCCAGTCTGTTCTCAGCTCTGCCCCCCTCCCCCTCACACCCTTTCCTCCTCTGCTGTTTACGGTGGGGAAAAAGGTAAAAAACAAGCAGCATAAAAGCTTGTAAATAAGTTTATTGTTTTTTACTGATAGATAATTAGTTATTAGCGGTACTGCATTTTAAATAAAAATAGCATAAATCCGCTTATGAATTATAAAAGTTAGTCAATTCACAAAAACGCTGACAAAAAGTTTAGGTCCACTGTAAGCGGAATAGCGCTTTAGCGCTCTCTAGCGGTCTGTGCCCACCACTGCAGCCTGCCATGTACTTTTTACCCAACTTGTTTAACAGCCTGCGTAGTACTGAAGTAAATGTCCATCATCTATTAATATCATCTTCTCTGTTTCCTTAGACGATCCATGCAGTAGCTGGGCATGTGCCGCCATCGCCTCCCACAAACATGGGCCCCGTGGGGGGTTCAGCGCCTGCACCCCCACCTCTCCACTCCCCACACTTGCTGAAGGAGCAACTCATGTCTGGCAACAGCGCCCCCAACAGCCCCATGGCCATGCTCAACATTGACTCCAGCCACGAGAAGGAGGTGGGCGCCAACGAGCAGATCGGGGCATAAACATAAACCCATAAACGACGAAGTTCACGGCCTTCTCATAAAACTCAATTTACAAGAACCAGACTTAACAAATAACACCAAAATACAACTTAATTGCGTCCATATGTGAGATTACGAGGACTGGAAATTACCCCGAAAGCAGGACCCTCTCCACTTTTTATGGAAGCGTGGTAATGATTTAATTGTTTTTTTGGCAGGCACTGGAGCAATGGCTGTGAGTGAACCAGTTAATGTGCATACAGTCGGAAGAAAGTGTTGACTAACTGGCAATAACCGAGAGTGACAATTAGTGGAGTTTAAATGCTCCATAATGACCTTCCAGCTGTAATTACAGCTTAACGAGTGACAGAGAAACAGAACGTAGAGTCCTTTGAACCTCGAAGACTTTGACCAACTCTCACTTCAATGAGCAGCTTTTCTTCTTTCTGTCCCTCTAAGAGAAAATCCTACGTCGGCCCCCATGAGAGAGAAATCTGTGTCGTTGCAAGCCTTTAAATGCCATCAGGTTTATAGGGTATATTATAAAATGTATACATTTTCAGTTATTGCGTCTTTGAATTTGCTGCAGTCTAAAAAGTGAAGCTGCTGCTCAGTTCAGGGGTTCTGACACAAGTTAAGTTGATTTATTCGTGTATTTTTCAGATGGATGAGGTGATCGATGACATTATGAGCATGCAGTCCAGTTATGATGACATTCAGCCGTATGTCGATGCGGTCCAGATGCCAAACACGGTAAGTTGGACTGACCCACATAAAATGGGATTTTAGGATTCCTTCATTTTCATGTTGTGTTATACGACTCGTGTACTTTGCATCCAGTTAACTGAGATAAATGAGGACATCATCGACTCTACACACTATAAAACCTTACGAGGCATTTTTTGACTTGTAAAAAATTCAAATGGTGTTCTTTACTTTGTAAAAGTAAAGTTTTAAAAAAAAGTTTTAAATCACCCCTATTTTTTTAAAGGCTTCGCTTCAAAAGAGCTTGACTTTCTTAAAAACTTATAAGGGGTTTTGATCAATAGTTCAATTAGTTCACAAGATGGAAAGGAAAAATAAATGCAGCAAAGACCTGAAACAAGTCCTGAGAGATGCACCGTCCTTCAGTTGATCTTTGTATGTCAGGTTTTCAGCTAATAGCACTTTGTGCATCCCCTTGTTGGTGCTAAAATACTATTTTGTGTCAAACTGTGTCATCTTTGGTGTTTTTCCAGAAATTTGGTTGATGAAATGGAATGGTGTTTTGGGGACAGACTGCTGGTAGGGAAGTCTCTAAATTCTCGAATTACAGAAGTCCCTTGTTTCTTGCAATATTCTAAACAATTGTTTCTAAACTCTAAATGCTCTAAAAGAGCCAAAGAATGTTCGTTTATAAGAAATGTGGACCTTAAAATATACACGCGACCTGGTGGCCAAGTAGGTAAAGCATCGCACTGCTTATCGAGAACTCGTGGGTTCGAGTCCCACAAGGTATGACTAATTTTATTTTTCCTTCTTTCTTTAGATTATTTATTCATTCCAGATTAAAGAGACTTTATGCTTCATTTCTTTTTGTATTGTAAATAGTTTTCTTGTGTTTTTTAAATCTGGAATGAATTAAAAGGAGAAAAAAAAACGACTAATTCGACTTCAAACAGAACCTATTGTCAAAAACAATTGTGGTGCGTGACTTTTTTAAACTCTAAATATTTTCTAACTAACGAAATATGAAGTTATTAGTGGAGAAATTCCGTCTGGATGACAGCAGACTGACGCTCCTAAAATATACGACAGGTCTGGACCACTCGTAAATTTTGTTCGTATCTGAAAAAAATCGTAGGATACGAAAACATTGTTGAATGCCACAAATGATCCTAAATCACTCGTACGCACAGTTTAAGAACAAATCTGTGCGTACGAACGGTTCGTGCATGAGGGCCAATGTTTCTAAACTCTAAATGCTCTAAAAGAGCACAGCATGTCATGATCTCTGCTCTCTGCCACCTGCCAGCGCTCTTGGCCACGCCCACTTTTCCTCTGCAGAGCGGAGATCCTGACATGCTGCAGGAGGAAGCTTCTCCTGCAGCTGTGGGTGCAGGTGCAGCAGGTGCTCAATAATTTAAAATAATTTATTTAAATTATTTTAAATTAATTGGCACCTGCTAAATAATTTAAAGTAATTTATTTTAAATAAACAATTCATGCCGACCATGCGGCTCATCCTTCAATCAGCCATTTACAAACAAACAATCAACTTTATTTGTATAGCACATTTTAAAAACCACAGGGGCAACCAAAGCGCTGTACAATAACACAAAAGACAAGTTAATTAAAACGATAAAAAAAAACATACAAAAAAATAAATAAAACCTATACCAGTCTTACTGCAGGTGTATTAAAATGCCATAAAATATAAGATCACATGTTAAAAGCCAAGGAATAAAACAGCATTCCACAGTAAACGTTTGTTAGAAAACAAAAGAATTAGGATTGATTTGAACTAAGACTCATGTTCATCACAATACTTAGAAACAAGAAAGGAATATTGGACTTAAAGGACTTGGAGTATCTGCTGAGGTAAAGAGATGCAGGTTAAATGTCAAGTACTGCTTCAACAACATGGTTTGTTTGTTTACACATCAGTCTTGGACAAACTGTTCTCTTGCCTGATGTGAAAATGTTTAAGATCGAGTATGATCCTTAGTTCTGAACTGTTATTTGATTCTTTTATTGTGATTAGACGTTTTGAAGGGTATATATTATGTTTATGTTGTACTTTTAAACCGTGTTATAGTTTACAATCATGATGTTTTTCCTCTGTCAGAAACTGACAAATATGTAAAATCATGTGAAAAAGTTTGAAAGACCTTCAGAAAGTCTTCATTTTTTTAAAGCAGATTATAAAAATGAGTGATTTGACCCAAGACTTTTGCACAGTACTTTAATAAATAGTAACCAATTCTAGCTTTAGAACTTCTCTAAATTATCTTTTTAAGTGAAATACAGATTTTTGAGTAATTTAATGTAGTTTTATTCAATTACTGCGAGTGTTTTAGCTTTGCGTAAGTCAGTTTGAAACAAAATTACTTTTAAAATCTTTTTTAGTTCCTCTTTTTCACATAATAGATTATTTAAAACTGCAAATGTTCTCATTTTCAAACTGAAAAGCAACATCGTTGAGGACAGAAATAAAAACGCCTATGAAAGAAACCATGAAAACAGTGTGGATTTTGACAAATTTGAATTAAAGGGGACCACACATGCAAAATTCACTTTTTAATGTTTTTTTACTAAACTTTGGGTATTTACTTCATAAAAAAACAGTCCTTGTGCCAAAAAAATGCACCCAGTGGTTTATTTACTCTAAGTAGATTTATTTGTCTGTGATTAAAAACGCTCCGTTTCACACTTCCTGCGGTTTGTGATGTCACAAACCGCAGCCAATCACCTCAAACCTGAGTCCAGCCCCTCACCTAGCAACCCCTGGTGATGCTCCACCCACTTGAGTATAAAAGATGTCACGGTTGCCTAGCGGTTTAGGAGCTGACCTGGCGGTCATTTATTCATTTATTTAGCCCATGGGGGGCTAGGGGTTTGCCCTGCTCCAGCCATGCAGCACATCTCGAGTAAAACCAGAATGTTTTATTACCTTGTTTGAATGAACTCTGTCTCGTTGAAACTGTGCACACACACTCTAGCGGTTTGGACTTGTTTCTTATATGATGAAGGACTACTGTTGCACAACTGTCAGTTTGGTTGAGCGGTTACGACACTTGACCGCCACGCAGGAGAGCGGAGATCGCGTCCCGTCAACGGCATCTTTTTTTTCCCCCCCTTTTTTTTAAAGCCTTTTGTTTCGGAGAAATCGGGGTGAGACTAGATATATACATCGACATAATAATACTTTATAATTGTTATTTTTACGTTTTAGTTCAATTTTTAGTGTAATATCGCTCCCAACGCGAAGCCGGCAGAAAACTGTGCACACACACACTCTCTTCGCGTAATGAGTAATAAAAAAGAGCCATCAAGCACCACTGATCGATATATTTTCAGATTAGCAACTTATTTATTTTAAGAATACCTTTCACTTCATCAAAATCTAATCAAAACTTCAGCGTTCTAAATGTAGGTGGTTGTGATTATTTCTTATACGACGAAAGTCTGTTTTTGCACAACTGCACGGTTGGCCCAGAGGTAATGAACCGGACTCGTCATCCGAAGGACACAGGTTCGCGTCACGGTCGCGGATTTCCTTTTTTTTTTTTTTAAGCCTTTTGTTTTGCAGACCGCCGGCGAAGACACCATCTGCGTGCGGGAGTTGTTGCGAGCTACTGACTTTTGACGTCCGGGGGTCCGGTCAAAAGTTGCCTCATGCGGATAAATTAACTGGAGACATTCTGTGAACTTTGTGTGTGGACTGAAGCACGCTCCAACAAGCGCCGCATGCAACGAGCGGAGCACACCGCCCGCTCGGAGAGGAAAAGCTATCATTAGCCTCGGAGCTAATGCTAAAAACAGGAGCTGCAAATGGCGGCAAGCGCAGAGGGCTTTTGGTAAGTTATCTTAAGCTACTAGCACTAACAGTAAGTCAAATGAGTAATAAAAAAGAGCTAATTTTAAAATAACAACATATTAGAGATACTGGCTGTTGCAGAGGGCGTAGTTAATGTAAATAGGTCTTTGTAGGGCGTGGCTTTCAGACCTCATTATTCATAAACCGGTCGTTTAGAACGGAAGTGAAATTTGGCAGAATTAGAAAGGGGATATTTTTTAATCTAAGCATTATTTTGTGTATAAAATTGACTGAAAATGGTCTGGATAGCCCACAGATAAACCACAAAAAATTATATATCCTACATTTGGTCCCCTTTAACACTGAAGAATGGTTTTTCCCTTTGGCCTTTATTGTCATTATTAGTGTTTTTAATTTAAATTCCAGCCTTCACTAAACCAGCAGATCTGAATAAGCCACGTTATCAGCGTAGAGAACTGGACTTTTCATTTTTTTCTGTAAACACTGTTCCTGTTTGTCACTTTACTCGTGTATCAGTGATAGTCTTACTTACTGGTACTAATATAAGTCACTGTTGTGTTGCCTGTTCATTTATTAGTTCTGTTGAACCACAGTGAGTTAATGTTTCATGGCAGTGATTGAATTTTACTCCAAATCTTCTTCTGACTCTGCACAGACAGTAATTAGTTCTGGTTTTATTTAGCACATGCACAAAGCAGCGCATTTAACTGACTGAAGCATTTAAACGTTGCATCCCTAAACTTTGTTAGAAACTGAAGGGAACGGCATGTCGGCAGGGGAACTGTGCTAAGCTTTGTCTCTGAGGGGGGAGAAAAAAAAAATTAACAATTAAGCCGCCATCAGTTAGAGTTCAACTTGTTTACAAGACGTTCAGAGAGCGGGAGGTAGAGGAAAGGAAGAGGAGGGAGGAGGATAAAGGGGGATGAGGACAATCTATACGAGGGGAAAACAGGCTGAAAGTCCAGATAGGGGAAAGTTCACTCCTGTTTAGGTGGAGGTAGAAGACAGGAGCAGAGTTGCTGAGGTCATTCCCCCAGTGCTGGGCTGGTGGAGCCGCAGAGAGCTGCTGGTGCTCAGAAGAGGAGAAGCTGAAGCCCCGCCGGCGCTGTTGAGTGAAGGAGTGTAGGATGAAGGAGATGAGTAAGACGTATGCCATTGTGGAAGTTATTGAAGGAGAACAGATTCAGCTGGTAAGACATTAAAGACTTTGTTTTTGCTTTAACTTGGCGTTGTTTTTTTCTAATTGGGGAGTTGCTTCTTCTCAGTGCTCGCGGACAGATGCAGCAGCAGTTGATAGTCAGCCTTTGGCCTCTGATTAGAAGAGGGAACCATTGCCAATGAGGAAGTGGTATGGCTGGTTGGGTTTAATTCTGGGTATTTCTTGTGATGTTTCTGCAGCACTTAAATCCTGCGTGATCAACCTTGATGAACTGCTTCCACTGTGTCCGTATCAGAGGTGTAAACTTTATCTCCCACTGCTCTGTGTGGTTGATTGGTTTAATCTCCCAAAGTTTGTCTTTGTGCTTGGGTCTTTGTCTCGCTGCGCGATTACCGGTAAGATTGGGCAGCGCACGCTACTCAATCGTTTTGACAAACGGCGTCTTACAAACTAGTTCCTCGTGCTGTAATGGAAAAGAAACGGTGGATTGTTGCATCAATTTTCAAAGGTTCCTGCTATATTCTCATTATTATTATTACTATTTTTAAACTATTGTCAGAACAGTGAAGGAAACTCACCTAATCCTGGTGAGGATTAAAGCGGCAAATTCCATGGAATTCTTGGAATTTCACTGTTCAGTAAGAGCCGGGGACACCACTGAACACCAGGCACAAGGGAATACTTAAGTGTGCGTGGGTGTCCGTGTATGGACGGTGACACTGATCCATGCTAAGTAGTACCAGTCAGAATTATTTGCTGATTGAATTAATGGACTCTTATTGGATGCAGTCAGTGAATAAGCATGGAGGAGGCTGGGATTTGGAGTTAAACCGACTGTTTTCTAGAATATCTGTAGTCAAGGTGAAAGCAACAATCTGTTTTTATTGAGATTTTAGCACTTTTAATCAGGCATACGTAACATCTTCCCCAAAATGCTTCAGATTTCTACAAATATTTGCTGCAGATTACCTCCTTCAAACAAATAATTAAGGTTATTATTAATAACTTCACAACTTAACATGCAGTTTAACTTCAGCGTTTTAGACGTTAAAAAAAATAACCGGTTAACTCTCAAAACGTGATCGTTTTATAAGATCAAAGGGTTCATTCTGATCTTTTTCAAGTGAGTTTTGGCGAAAGATGAACATCTTACCTGTTTAGATAGCTCTTTGAATGACCTCAATTGAAAATGTGAAATTCTGACCAGTTACCAATAGATAAGCCAATGGCTAGTCTGAGTGGGGCCATGACCAAAATAGATTGTTGTCCTAAAATAAATTTTACAGCATTTCATGCAAATTCTGTTTTAGAGACTTTAAAACCAACATCATTTTTGCATTTCATGTTTATTTCACTAGAAATGTTCTGACATTCCTGCAGGAAGTGACCCTGACTCCACAGGAACTGCTACAGCTTGCTGCTGCTACCACTATGGAAAGCAACTACCGTAATTTCCAGACTACAAGCCGCTACTTTTTTCACACTCTTTGAATGTCGCGGTTTATACAATGCTGCGGCTAATTTATGATTTATTTATTTTGTTTGACGGGCTAATGAGCTCATTCATGCCACCAAAACATTTAGCCTCGTCACACCCGGGTGCTCACATAGCTGCCCAATACAAGTCTTTCTTGTGGGGGTGTTCCTCAGTGGTCCTCATGACTCAATGAGATTACCTGTATAAATAAAGATTTTTTTTTTTAATATGACCAATGAAATTGCATAACAGGTCACGGTGGCCCAATGAAACGTGGTTTCATTGGTCCATGGGGGACCAAGGGCTCCCACTGTGGCCCCAGGGAAGGAGGAAACATGATGAAGAGGACGGGACAAACTCATGAGCGTAGTGTGCAGGAGGAAGATGAAGACAGTGATCAATCACTTCCTGGAAGGCTACTGTATTTATTTATTTATTTTAACCAGCCATGTTACAGACACTATTCATAAAAAAAATTAAACATTTACTGTACATATTTGTGTATGTTACCGGTACATATTTAATTAAAAGTATTAAACATGTTACAACTTGGACACCCATGACTTATACACAAGTTCAGCCTATATATGTACACATTTTTTCTTTTTAAATTTAGTGGGCGCGGTTTATATTCAGGTGCGCTCTATAGTCTGGAAATTATGGTACCGGTAATTGTTTATGTGAAGTTTATGACATTGTATAGGTTTATAAAATAGCTGCTGTGATTATTTAAAAAAAAAAAAGTTGTTTAAGGATGGCGGCAATCTACTTTGGTTTTGGATGCTGCTTAAACTAGCCTTTAGCTCATCAATCGTGTCAGAATGTAACTCTGTTTCTCCAAACCGAGGTCGTTCAATGAGCTATCAGCAACAGGTAAGATATTGACTTTTCATAAGCTCTCCACAGACCTCCACTTCAAAAGATCTGAACCATTACTTTTTTCAACCTTTATTTAGACAGGTTAATCCCATTGAGCCTCGAGGACTCATTTACTGAACTTTATTTCACTTCTTTTACTTAAAAACTTAATTTACTCACTTACTACACTTCATTCACTTTCTTACTTAAAAGCATTCTTTAGACTATTGCATCTTCGGTGAGTGATTAATTGATGCGCAGACATTAACCATGTTTGTGTTTATGTCTGCAAATGTGTTTGAGCTCCATGCTCCACAGTAGCTTCCAGCTGAAGTTGCATTTGCCATCGAGCTCTTTTATCTTTCAGGCCTCATTAGCAGTGCCATATTTGCCCTTGCTACAGGGAGGGCGACACGACTACTTGATACACATAAAAAAGTCCATAACAGTCGTTGACCTATGCAATTAAAGGGAAATCAAATCGTTTTAAGAGTCCATACAAACCTAAATTACAGTAGTTTTACAACGTCTAAAGTGCAAGAAACTGGAGTTTGGAGTGCTCCACAGGCGTGATTTTAGTAGCTGGAGGAAGGCCGAGGAGCAAGCTGGGCCATAAAGACCGATAAGATAGATTGTGACTGTCAATCATTGCTGTGTTATTGGCGAACTGTTTTCAGGTGTGATATTTTTTCATTATCTTTACCTACGTGATCTTTACAGCACAATAAACGGTAGCACGGACTTCATAAACTCACGTAACAAGGCGGAGGAAGCTGCCATGGAGTGGTCAATAAAACACATCGCATAGAACAAATGAAGTCTGACATGAGCACACACGTTTCTTTTTTTATTTATTTTATTGACATTTCATGAAAGCCTTCACTCGTAAGTTATTAAACTACAATACAGGTAGTCCCCGACTTACGAACGAGTTCCGTACCTACAGGGGCCGTTCGTAAGTCGAAAATGACATAAGTCGGATCACATACAATTTTTTTTAAAATAAATAAATAAATAAATGTACAGTACTGTACAGTTACCAAGCACTTAGCCTATCCTAACAGTTTTTAAAGATGGAGTGAGTTGAATTGTCTCCCTTTCACATAAAGGGGAGCTAGCTCCCTTTATGTGAATGGAGCCTGCTAGGGAGGAGGGAGACAATTCAACTCACTCCTTAACTATGTTAGGATAGACTAAGTGCTTGGTAACTGTACAGTACTGTACATTTATTTATTTATTATAAAAAATAAAATAAAACTTTTTTTTAATGAGTTTTTTTTAATCGTAAGTCCGAAACGTCGTAAGTCGGGGGCGTCGTAAGTCGAGGACTACCTGTATGTGTTGCGTTTTAGGACTAAACAATTATTCCTCTTTGTTAGTATTTTGAGTGCATTTTTAAATGAATGTATATTTTTCTTTAAACGGTTGCGTGAAGTGTTGCTTTGTGTGTCCGCTCCTCAGCTCCCACTTTCCAGCAGTCACCTGGATGTGTACACGGGTCCTGGGATGAAGGGGCCGGCCGTCGCCATGACGAGTAACTCCTGTCCTGCCAACTTGACCGTCAAGCGAGAACTGTCAGGTGCGGACATCGGAGTTGCGCAACATTTACCTGATTGTAAAAGCCCTAAACGTGTACTCCAACCAAACCACTTATTGGATTCAACTGTGATCAGTGTTGCTATCATTTTTCTCACGGCCAGCGTTGATCCATGCTAACTTTGTGTCCGCCGTTAGCTAATTGTGTTTTGTCTTTGCAAAGACACAGAAGCCCGTGCTCTGGCCAAGGAGAGACAGAAGAAAGATAACCACAATCTGAGTAAGTCTTTGCCTCAGCGTGCCGTTTACCTTATGTAAAAGTTGTTTTTTAAGCACCTCGGTAGAGTACGTTAGAAGTAATTGCAAAAAATAATAAATAAATAAATAAATAAAATACAATAAAAAATAAATAAAATAAATATAAAAAATAAAAATATAAAATATATAAAAAAATCATAATGGTGTGAAGAGGATGGCTATAAGGTGAGAAGGGAGGCCATCTATAAAAAAAAAAAAAGAGTAATTGCAAGAGCACGCTAAGACTCGCACACCATAATTTGTGTGTGCACGAACAGCTTTATACAGCTTTGTGCAGATTCAGCTGACACTGTACAACAAGAGAGTAGATGGTTAACTTGATCATTTCTGCTGTCCCAGCACTTAAAAAGTAATTGCCTGTAACTTTGTGTGAGTGCGTGTGTGTGCACGCCATTTTTTTTACTCTTTATACAATGCATAAAGCTGCACTTCTGCAATGAAAAAAAAAAAAACGTGCACCTCTCATTCGAATGGTTTTTCTTCTCTCTTCTGCTTTAGTCGAGCGGAGGAGGAGGTTCAACATCAACGATCGCATCAAAGAGCTGGGAACCATGATCCCGAAAACCAACGACCTGTGAGTTGCTTCGCTCTCACCGTTAACTGATCCAAACCCAACCGGTTACAGTTTACTTACGCGTGCACGTGCTGCTCTGCTGTGTGTGTAGCGACGTGCGCTGGAACAAGGGAACCATACTGCGCGCGTCCGTGGATTACATCAAGCGCATGCAGAAGGACGCCCAGAGGACCAGAGAGGTGGAGACCAACTTCAAAAGGATGGAGATGGCCAACAAGCAGCTCGTGCTACGCATTCAGGTAACACACACGCACACGTGCACGGTGACGTGTGTAGGACTGTAGCGATGATCTGAAGCTCTCAGCCCTGAAATCTCTAAATGGTTTTAAGAATCTGTTGGAATCCTGGCAAAAACCAATGCAGATACTGTATGTTCTTGTTTTTGATTTTATACATCTACCTTGTAATGATTTGCTAGTTTTTGATACT
>JBBPBX010018178.1:20727-45927 GCA_038048925.1 Garcialebias charrua | reverse complement strand
AGAGTCAGAGTCAGAGAGTCAGAGAGAATTTATTGTCATTTGCACCGCATGTAGTACATGTGTTGAAAACGAGATTATGTACACAGGGTCCCAGTTACATCCAACAACAAATGCAAGAGAAAAACAATAATAACATCTAGGATTAACTAAGAGAGACATCAGCTAGTAATACACTAAGCCCTAATGTAGTAGAAAAACATCATTATAAACAGCAGCACGAACATGAGTCATTATGAGCAGATGGTCACAGATGAACGCAGCAACAAGAAACAGATCAGTATCAACATGATGTGACATTTTGCAGTGTTTATTCTTATTATTTATTTATTCATGAGTCTGACAGCCTCAGGGTAGAAGCTGTTCCTCAGTCTAGTGGTTCTACATTTGATGCTCCTCAACCTCCGTCCCGAGGGGAGTGGTGCAAAGAGTGAGTGTGCTGGGTGAGTGAGGTCTTTCATGATGCAGGTGGCTCTTTTTCTGCATCTGGAGGTGTAAATGTCTGTGATGGTGGGGAGACTGACTCCCACAGACTTCTGTGCAGCCTTCACCACTCTCTGTAGAGCTTTCCTCTCTGCAACTGTGCAGCCTCCATGCCACACGTTGATGCTGGAGCACAGGACGCTCTCCACTGCACACCTGTAGAACGAGGTGAGGACTGAGCTTCTCAGACCAGCTCGTCTCAGCCGTCTGAGGAAGTAGAGTCTTTGATGTCCTTTCTTGATCAGGCTGGTGGTGTTATTGCTCCAGCTGAGGTTATCATTCAAGTGTACACCCAGGTACTTGTAGCTGGAGACCACCTCCACCGCAGATCCACCTATATACAGTGGGGTGTGGGTGTGTTTGTTCCTTCTGAAGTCCACAATCATCTCCTTCGTCTTCTTCACATTCATGTGAAGGTTGTTCTCTTTGCACCAGCTCTCCAGATGTTCCACCTCCTGTCTGTAGCTGGATTCATCATTATCTGTGATGCATCCCACCACAGCTGTATCATCTGCAAACTTAACAATATGACAGCCTGGATGTGTGGCTGTACAATCATATGTGAGCAGAGTGAACAGAAGAGGGCTCAGCACACATCCTTGAGGAGAGCCAGTGCTGAGGGTGATGGTGGAGGAGGAGAAGTTGTGGATCTTCACGGACTGTGGTCTGTTTGTTAAGAAGTCTAGTACCCAGTTACAGATGGAGGGGCTTAGTCCAAGTGTGGATAGTTTGTCTATCAGAGTTTGGGGGATCATGGTGTTGAAAGCAGATGTGAAGTCCACAAAGAGCAGACGCACGTATGAGTCCTTCTGATCCAGGTGGGTGAGAGCAGTGTGGACCACAGAGGAGATGGCGTCCTCTGTTGATCGGTTCTCGCGGTATGCATATTGATGAGGGTCCTCGCTGATGTTGACGGTTGTCTTGATGTGGGACATGACCAGTTTCTCAAAACATTTAGCGACTATCGGGGTGAGAGCCACCGGTCTATAGTCATTCAGACCAGTCACTGTGGAGCTTTTTGGGACTGGGATGATGGTGGCAGTCTTCAGGCAGGTGGGAACTGACTCCAGTGAAAGTGAGGTGGTGAAGACGTCAGCCAGCACCTCACAGAGCTGGTCCGCACATTCCTTCAGAACTTTCCCTGGGATGTTGTCTGGACCCGTAGCTTTATGAGGGTTGATCCTTCTGAGACTACCTCTCACTTCTGCTGCGGTCACTTTGAGGTGCTCCTCGTCTGGTGATGAGGTGAGTCTGGTGCTAGCTGGTCTGTTTGGATCTTCAAAACGTGCATAAAACTTATTGAGGGCATCAGGCAGGGATGGGTCCCTGGGGCATTGTTTGCTTTTGCCCTTGTAGTCTGTTAAGCATTTGATGCCCTGCCACATGCTCCGTGGATCATGTGAGATGAACTGACCCTCGATCCTCTGTGCATACGCGGCTTTGGCCTTCTTTATGCCATCATCCAGTTCTCTCCTGCACTTTCTCAACTCCTCAGTATCTCTAGACTTGAATGCAGTGTCCCTGGCTGCCAGCAGGGTGCGGACATCCTTATTTAGCCAGGGTTTTTGATTGGGGTAAAATTTAACATACTTTCTTATGGATACATTTTCAGCACATGTACTGATGTAACCCAGGACTGAGGAAGCATAAAGTTCCAGGTCAACTGAACTTCCATTCGTAGCTGCCTCTTTGAAGACAGACCAGTTTGTGTTTTCAAAGCAGTCTCTTAGCATGGGGGTACTATCTTGGCGCCACAATGTGATCTCTCTTTGTTCCGGCTTGGAACGTCTGAGTGGGGGGAGCTGTCTAGGGACCAATAACAGGGAGCGATGGTCGGAAGCCCCGAGCGGTGGGCGTGGCTTCGCCGTGTACGCCCCCTTCACATTCGTGAAGACTTGGTCTAGCGTCTTATTTCCTCGTGTTGCTGTGAAAACGTGCTGATTGAAGGTTGGAAGGATGACACGTAAATCCACATGATTGAAGTCCCCGGAGACAATGAAAAACCCCTCAGGATATTTACACTGCAGCGAGGTGAGTAAGTCATGAATTTCTCCCTGGGCGTCGTTGGCATTAGCATCGGGTGCTATGTAAACAGCGCTTATTATTATCGCTGAATAGTCGCGGGGGAGGTAATGTGGACGACATCTTATTGTTAAAAGCTCCACAGCAGCTGAGCAGATCCTGCTGATAACGGCACAGTTCGTGCACCAGTCTTTGTTAACGTAAATGCAGACGCCACCGCCTCGTGCTTTCCCCGTAGTCTCGATGCACCGGTCCGTTCTGAAAAATAGCCTATTATCCAACTCATAAACAGAGTCAGGAGTGTCCTCATTGATCCACGTTTCCGTGAGGCAAAGCACCGAGCATCTCCTCATCTCCTCCGACGTTGTTACTCTCAGACGAAGCAAATCCATCTTGTTGTCCAGCGAGCGCACGTTGGACAGAAAAAGAGCCGGCATCGGGGGTCTCCCGGTTTTAGCGTCTGCCCGCAGTCTCGTCATAATTCCTGCTCGACAGCCACGCTTTTTCCCTCGAGAGCACCGTTTCCTCTTCTTTCCTCCGGAGCGCATCTGCTTCCAGAAAGATGATCTTAGCAGATCCAATCTTCCGAGCTCTGATTTGAGTTCGTTGCTGATTTCAGCTGTGCCTTGTGGTAAATCCGCTCCAATTCTTAACAGCTCAGTTCGGCTATAATTCACCCGCAAAAAACGCGCAGAGTCAGGTACAAAAACACTATTAAAACTACTAAAAACTGGGGATGTTCTGGGAGCCCATGAAGCTGCGGCTGGTCTGAGCACGGCCATCTTGCCATCTGATCTGCTCTACCTGGACCAAAATAATAGCCACTTTTATCTATTAATGAAACACCTGGCTTGCCATATTACTTGAGGGCCCTCTAGTGGCTGAAAATGGTAGTGTTTAATATTTTCCATGTCAAAATGAATGAAGTCATCAGATCTCAACCAAAAATTGTTATAAATAAGGGGAAAATATATAAACAAGTCACTTTACCGTATAGGTCACAGGGCATGAACATTTATGCAAAAAGATGCAACTTATATGGTGAAAAGTATGGTAATCTATATCAGCGTCAAACTGAATTGAATTCAGGAAGCTAAGCCAACCATTACATTGTTTCTTGTTTTGTCAATTTTTGTCAATTTTGTTTTACGAAAACAGTCCTAGAAGGCACAGAGTCACAGTAAGTTGATGTTGTACAAAGTAAAAAAAAAAAAAAAAGACTAGTTTCAGACTGATTTTACTCAGAAACATTGATGGTTGGTTGTATTAAAAATAAAACTTTACTGAGCAGCAGGAAGTAGCAATCTCTGTGAAAATGTGATCAACTGATTTGCATCTCAATCATATTTCTCTTATAAATGCTCCATCACTGTCAGGGAGCTCAATAAAGTAGATGAGAGTTTTCTGATGACCTTCAGTGCCCTGGACTGCCTGGGCGACAGATCATTACCATCTCTAATGATTTCAGAGGTGCTACAAATGGTGCACAGATGTGTAAAGCACCCATTAATCTTGCTGCTTCTATGCAGGTGGCTTGCAGAATCACTGCCTCGTACACATTCATAAAGATAAAGAACTATTGGTAATGTTGTGGTTGGGATTATAAATATGTTTTCACTTTGCTCCTGGAAAAACAGTTTTGAAGTTTTTTTTATGTGCAATTTAATGAATATGCTTAATCTTCCAAGAGAAGACACAAAATGTTTTTATTTCCTGTGTATTTAAATTGCATCCCAATAAAACATAGTTAATGTACTTTAGTACCACCAACGAGGCTGTGTCAGTTGTCAGAGCAGCAGGGGAAAAAAGTAACTTCAATTATTTTCCAACTTAAAGGGACGTGTGCTTCATTCTGCAGCATGACTGGATCGGTAAGTATGTCTGAATATTAATGGGACTGTTGCCTTGAACAGCAGGTGCCTGTCAGGAGCTTGGATCAGATTCATCACTTCAACCTGCTCGCCTCCGCTCAGGGACGAATGAAGAGCTCCAGCAGCACAGCAGCTGGCTGCAGCTGCACTGCTCAAACTAAAGTTCAACAATTTAAAGATGAAGCTTTGCATACATGAACTTTTTTTGAGTTTTATTTACTTTTGAAGTGGAAGATCTTTAGTTAGATTTTATTATTATTAATAGTAAACAAGAGTAACAATGACAAAACTCACACAACATGTCAAATACAAACATTATACCACAAGAATCGCAACGCCTAATGATTACAAATCACTTTGATATCAAACTCAACAATTCTTGAAAATAACTAATTTACATAAATAATGAAAAAAAAGGAAAGGAATTAAAAGAGAGAATAAAAGAAAGATAATTTTTTAAAGACAAATCAGGGGCTAGAAACTAAAAAAACTTCCATTAACTCATATAATTTTACTGCATTTACATTCTGCATCTTTTTTAGACAACTTAAAAAAAAAGAAATATCATTTTTGAGAGCAATGATAGAGAGGGAGCATTTTGCGTATCGACATTTATGGATATAGTATTTTGTTACAATATTCAGAACCTTTACAAAAAAATCTAAGTTTTTATCTTTAATGAATAAGCCAAATTGAATATTTTCTAAGGAAACAAAATCCAAGTTTATTTCCCAGACAGAAAGTTGTTCCCATAAGTTTAATACTTCTTCTTTACATTCATTAAACAAATGTTTAGTTGTTTCCAATTGAGTTTTACAAAAACCACAATTTTCTACATTAAAATTAAATCTCTCTCTTAAGAATTGATTTGAAGGATATATGGCATAAACGGCATAAACGTCTAAGACAAGGATATTCAACTGGTGGCCCGCGGGGTATTTCTGGCACATGGGTGACTTCAATCTGGCACACCAATGACTTCAGGGTCTGGGTTTTGGGTTCTGTTTATTGCATTTATGAGTCAATGCAATAAAATAAACATACTGTATTTAAAAGGTAACAGGTCATTTTAAAACTTGGTTTATTTACATAATGACTTCAACTGCTGGATGTCCGCCCCCTGAGCTGCTGGCTATCAGAAACTGTGCCCGCCTGAGCAGTTTAGTTGAATTGTCCTGCTCTAAGATATGTCACACTTCCAACTTTTGACATAATTATTTAACTATGTATGCATATTTTGAAATTACTGTAGTACACTGCAAAGGGACTCTTTCAACAACTATATATAAAAATTATTAGATAGCTAATATTTGCTTGGTGAAAAGTCTTATCTGTAATGCTCTTTTGAAGCAGTGACTCCCAAACATTTTAACATTTGATTCATGGAAAAACAAAAGTGACAAACGATCACAAACCCATATATTGCCTGTTGGAACACATAAATGCTCTTATAACTCAATTGAATAAAGACACAATGACAAACCAAATAGTTTAGGGGATCTAAAACTTTTTTGGGTTCAGGAACCCATTACAGAGGAGAAAACATTTCCGGGACCCCCTCATAACCCTCATGTTTATTAAATGATTTTCTTCATTTTGTCTCTTTAATGCAATGTAAATATTTGTGTAACATAAATACTTAAGACCTGTTCTTTAATAGTGTTAATACATTTTTTATACATTTAAACATGGAGTATTTTCATTCAAGATAATAATAATAATAATAATGAATTCAATTTATAATGCACTTTTCATTAATAAAAATCTGAAAGTGCTAAAAAGATGCATTTAATAAACAAACATGTCAATATAAACTTCCAAAAATGACAGTTTTGAGAAAATCTACAGTATCAAAAACCGTTTCAAAATGTTACCTATTTATAATGAAAATGTATTGTCACTTCCTCAAATTATTACAAAAAAATCAATACAGAATATTCTTTACAGAAAACTGAACAGAATCATAACAGCAGTAGTCAGACAAAGTAACAGGGTTTCATTTGTAAACCGATCAATACGGGAGCACAAGTGGGCGGGCCCAGCGGGAGATGGGGCGGGGATATGTGGGGTTCCCACCAAAAATGTTTTAATGAAATGGATGTGATTTCTAGCATTTTAGTGTATTTTAACAGTTTGTTAAAGCTACTATATGTAACTTTTCTAACAATATATTTTTAACATATTTCTTCACTCTGTCACTAGATTGATGTTAGAGAGGTAATCTCTGAAAAAAACTAAAAAAAATATTGTCCCCTTGCTTCTCCAGGTGGTAAATAAGCATTTCTAAAAAGAAAAAGTGACCCGCCATTTTCCAGCCAATAAAAACAAAGTTTGTAACCAGCCAATAAAAACCGAGCTTGAATTTGAATCAGCCAATAAAAACAGAGCTTGAATTTGAATCAGCCAATAAAAACAGAGCTTGAATTTGAATTTTAACAGACCACAAGGGGGCAGAGCCATATATGGCTCTGAGGGGGAGGGATCAGAATGCTTTGCTTGTTGAAATTTTTTCTAAGTGCTGATGTTCTACAGAAACTGCAGACTGAACCTTTAAACATCTGTGTATGTAATTTTTTTTTTTTTTGGGTACCCCCAAGCACTGGCTTGCAGATCCCTGGGGGTCCAAGGACCCCAGTTTGAGAACCACTGTTTTAAACAACCATAGTACCATATCATGTCTGCTGTCATTTTTATTATTGTTATTATTATTACTTGTAGCAACGAGATTAACTACCTCACACAAGACAGAGTTAGCTGTTGTGGAAAAACAAACTCACTTACTACTCCACCCAAAGTAGTTCAACGTAGTCAGTTTAAAGAATTTCTTCTTCATTAACATTTACATATTTGTGCCACTTTACAGTCAGAGAGTAAAAATGATGAGATCTGGTTACTCAATGATGCTAACAACCATTACATGTGACTGATGGCGCTCTGCTGTGCATGGTTTACGTGAAGCTCATCTATCCGTCAACATCTTACAGCCTAATTCATCTTCACTTCTTCTTCCTCTTTTTATAATAATTTCAATGCCATATGTGGTGGAAGGTATGTATCCCTCAAGATTAAAGAAATTAACAAAAATATCTGAAAACTTGTGGGTAAAATATTGTGGCATATAATGTTGATTAAAACTTGTTTTTATTGTAGCATTAAGAACAAAGTTGTTGGGATTTCCATCCATCCATCCATCCATCCATCCATCCATACATCCATACATCCATACATCCATCCATCCATACATACATACATACATACATACATACATACATACATACATACATACATACATACATACATACATACATACATACATACATACATCCACCCAGTGCTGGGCAGCTAATCCAAAAATTTGTTCCGCTATTTCAAAGCGCTTATTAATTTATTTAGGTCCGCAATTTCAAAAGTGCTTATGTCTTAGCAAAGCTAGCAGAAGCTAATTCTAAAGCGCTAATGTGCAAATGGTGAACTACTTTTTTTAAATCCAGCAGATTTGACCATTTTGTGAAACAGTTAAGCTCAGGAACCCTAACCCAAACCCTTGTGCTATAAAGTCAGCTAAGAAATATATATTTTTAAGCGTTTATTTAGCTAAATTTATGGTAAATGGTAAATGGAGCTTATTTATATAGCGCTTTCCAGCCCCCTGTGAGGAGCCCCAAAGCGCTTTACAATACCAGCCATCCACCCATTCATTCACACATTCATACACCGGTAGTGGTAGCCTGCCTTGCAAGGCGCCATCCAGACCTACCGGGAGCAACTCGGGGTTAAGTGTCTTGCCCAGGGACACAACGACACATGGTGGGCGGATGCGGGATTCGAACCTCCAACCTTCCGATCGGGGGTCGACTGCCATTACCACTGTGCCACGGCCGCCCCCATACATACATACATACATACATACATACATACATACATACATACATACATACATACATACATACATACATACATACATACATACATACATACATACATACATACATACATAAATGTAAAGAAATAAAGCTGTCCAACCCGTGGGCCATTTGCATGAAAGAAAGTAGTTCGCCATTTGAAATGGCGAACTACTTTTATTAATCCAGCAGATTTGACCATTTCGTGGAACGGTTAAGCTCAGAAACCCTTGTGCTAAAGTCAGCTAAGAAATATATTTTTTCTCAGCAAAGAAATAATTGTTTTTACCGTGTTTTCTTGTAAAGTCCGTGTGGGCTCGCTTCTGTGGCCAGCCGCCATTTTGAGCAGGGCAAATGAGGCGCTGACGCGTCGCGTAGGCCGCTGAGAAACATCCATAAGTTCACCCTCCATGTTAAAAACTCTTCGTCTGACTCTTCGAAAACAAGCAATAAGGCTGCAGAGTAACACACTGGCTGCTAACTGCTATACATGCTCTCTCTAGCGGGGACCGCTTTTTTTCACGGACCACATCCGGCGCTGACCGGATATGGTCCGTGAGCAGTCGTCCGGTTGATTTAAGAGCCCGTAAATAAGTTTTTTTTTTTTTCGTTTTTACTGATAGATAATTAGTTATTAGCGGTACTGCATTTTAAATAAAAATAGCGCAAATCCGCTTATGAATTATAAAAGTTAGTCAATCCGCTATAGCGCTAACAAATTGTTTAGGTCCACTATCAGCGGATTAGCGATTTAGCGCTCCCTGGCGGTCTGGTGCCCACCTTTGACATCCATCCATCCTTCCAACCATCCATTCTTGTCTGTTTTTCCATGGACAGGTTGTGGTAGTAACCATCCAGAAACTCAGACATGTCTTCCTACTTCCCAGCTCCTCACGGGTAATACAAAATTTGTCAAGTGAGTTTTTGGTCTGCTCTGTGGTCTCTAAAGGAAATCCTCCAGAGAAAAGGGTATAATCAGTTGACCAAATGACTTTAGCTGACTCCTTTTGATCTGGAGAAGCAGTGACTCTGCTCGGAAGACAGAGCTGCTCACCTTATCTCTAAGGCTGAGCCCAGACTCCTTAAAGAGGAAGTTCATTTCAGCCACTTGTATGCAGGATCTCATTCTTTCAGTCATAATTTATTCCTCATGACCACTGGTTAGGGTTGGAATATAGACTGGCCATTAAATCAAAAGCCTTGTCTTTCAGCACTGTTTCTTCTTCATCACATTTCAGATAAGCTGTTATATACCATCTAAAAAAGCTAAGTCTGGTCCTCTGGACATTAAAAAAACAAAGCAAAACAAAACAAAGAAGTAGAAACGTTTTGACTTTCGGACGAACGGCGAAACTGTTCTACTTTTTTGTTTTGTTTTGTTTTTTGAATGTCCAGAGGACCAGACTTAACTTTTTTAGATTTTTCTACCTGGATTATTGAGCATGCATCAGGGTGTTCTATATACCATGTTAGTTTTAAATCGTTTAAATGCAAGTGCAGGTAATGAGTGCATTTGAACTATGAAAAGTACCTTATTTTGTCATGTATTGGTAGTGTTACCCAAAAGTAACTAAAAATAATAACTTAGCATGACTTTAGGGGCAGAGATGTGGTAGGGGTAGGGTAGCCGACTCGGGACCCGAAAGTCCCAGGTTTGATCTACAGCTATTCCCACATGTTGTGGTGTCTCTGAGCAAGAGACCCAATCCTGATTACTCCCAAGGCACCTACATAGCTGCCCATTGTCACACAGGTGCATCCCATGATGCGATTTGTTAAATGCAGATAACTAATTTCACACTGCATGGGACCATACAATGATGTCAACACATAGCACTTATTATACAAGTGATCCATTTCCAAACATGAGGACTGAAAACGTTTTCTCACCACTTTATATCATGCGGTATAAAAACTGTCCTTTATGGAATTTAAATGAATTTTATTAATTGCGTTTCATTAGAAAAGGCTGTCTTTCATTGCTAGTCAAGTCCAGTCATCTTGTGTGAACGCCCATTTGCAAAGATTAACTACAGGAATATGCTTTAGTGTCTGAAAACAGCGACCTCATATTGCATCACCCAAGGTGGTTTCTGGGGCGCCAGCATGGCCATCAATCAGGAGGATGTAATCTCGATAGAAATCGTTGTCAGCATGCAAATTGTTGTGACATTTTACACACCCAGGCTGTGTGTGCAAGCAAGAACATTAGAAGAAGAAAAAAAAAAGTATGGTGAATATCAGAGTAAAACAGAGTGTGTGTGCAGTAAGTGTGCTTTACACGGAGGTAATATTTCAAAGTTGAACCAATTTAGCTGTTTAAATGCAAACACATTAAAGTGCAAGGAGAATGGATCAAGGCTCAGCTGGAACAACACTTATGTTATCATGGTCGGTCAGGTCTAAAGAAGCATGACATTGTTTGTGCAATACTGTGGGAAAAAAAAAAAGTAGCTTTTTAATCTTATGGCTTTTGTCACTAGAAAATATATGTACTGTTTGTATTTAGCAATGCACTTTACTGCAGCAACATTTAAAAAAAATACCTTTATGAAGCTGTGTGCAGTTTGTTTTAGTTTTTAATCACACTTTGCATGTTAAATTATTAGCTAACCATGTTAAAATATGTTGAAGAGTTTTACCCTCTTAAATGATGCAAACTTTTGAAATTTACCAGGAGTAAACTCTATTCTATTTAATGTTTTTAAAACTACATCATATCTGCAGCAGACTGCACAGATTACGTGCATCTCCTTTACAATCATATGAAAATTAACTCAAGGTTAAAATCCCACAATATACCATTGGATGTGATGTAATAAACTGTATTTGTAAATTAAATGCTAAAAACACAGAACAGATATTCTATATTTACTTCCTGTATTGTCACTCAGGTCATTACATTTGCTATAACTTGCTGATGTGTAGGTGTGGGAACCTTAAGACATCCAATGATTTCACTGTGATTCAGAGGACTGTGACGCAATTATAAAACAAAAATGCTGAGCAACAAATATATATATGACCTAAAAAAAAAACTTTTACCTTTAGACTGCAAGATAAAACTGGTTTTTTTTTTGGTCAAACTGTTACAATATTTGTCCTTCTTGTCCTTCTTGTATCAGAATGGAGTTACCTTGCCTACATTCTTCAGGCTTCCATGACTGTTTTTGGTTCAGTTGATAAATTGTGGCAATGGCTATCATTATCATGTTCAATCCTGCTCTAAATTGCAAAACATAGCGTGCGCCGTTAAACCAATGACTACAGAAACTAATTTACTTTGCCACAATAATCCAGGTACAAATCCAAAAATATTCAATCAGGTCATCTGGACAGTTTATTTTCTTTTCTTTTTTTGCTGAGACTTTTTGTCCTTCATCCAAAGGACTTCATCAGTTCGAGAAGTCACAAACAAACTGGAGTCCCACAAATACCAAACTCCCATAGTGGGGGACAAAACTTAAAAAAAAAAAACAGGTTGCTGGTGATAAGATTGTTTCTGAGGCCTGTCCTCTACTCCGGCTTCTTGGACTGAAGAAGTCCTTTGGATGAAGGACAACACTTCTCAGAAATAACAAACAACAAAAAAAACATCCAGATGACCTGACTGAACATTGTTCTAACTAAACATTTTCTCGTTAGCAATTACATCTACCACCAGGCATCTTTTCTTATTTCTCCTCTTGGTAGAAACATGTAAACATTTTGCATATAGTGCAGCTCTTGTCTACACACTATTTACCTTGAAGTTCACAAATGCAGGTTCATCATCAATCCTACTGGCCTGTCTTCCACTGAGGAAGCGGAACCTGGAGACTTTGGGTCAGGCTCTCCAAACTTTGGCCTGTCAGGCTGAAGAAGGAGTCCTATTGGGCCTTTTTGGCCTATGGGACCCCGGAATCGTAAGACAATACGATTTATTTTTGATGCAGCCACTCTGTACTAGAATGCAACAACCTGCATACTTGTATGCGCTGCAGGTCTGGAGCAATGTAAAAAAGAAAAAGTTAAGCAAAAGCACTGAGCTGAGTGGGCTTTTTTTCCCGTCCAAACATTGCACCTGCTTATTTGTCCCACTTTCAGCTGTTACAACTTGCTGCTGATTTTAGATTGCACTGTCTCTGGGGACGCAAAACCCATTAAATGAGGCTAATACAAACAGGTAGCAAGGTGAGGACTGGCACTTACACAATATCAGAAAGCAATATTTTTTTTACACTTTAATGGTGACTCAAGTCACAAAACTGAACAGAAAAGATCTGGATAGCTTAGCTGATCCCCTCATTTCTCAGTTTGTCAGCCATTTCTCCACAAACACACATATGATCAGTGCATGACAACACCTGTCCCTGTGCTTTTTACCCATCTGCAATAATGTCTCAACAGACACTTTAGTAATACAGAATGAATCTGTATTTGCAAGCCTCCTAGGAATTCACTGAGCATCGATTTTGGAGAATAGAGACAATGAAAATGTTTATGTCCAAACTTTGTGTGTTCATTGTCAGATGGAGCAGCATCTTGTTATTGAAGAAAGTGAAGCACAAAGAAAGTTAACAAGACAAATTATTTATTTTCTATCTGTTTTGGATGTGAGGGTTAGAAAAGCTTGTGCTATCAGTTAAACAGCAGTAGTTTGTGATAAGTCAATAAAATTGCCTCAGCCAGTTTCCTGAAAATGGCTTGTTGCAGGGCTGAGCAATACATTACAATAAAGGCTGCAGATTGGAACCACGGTGCGGCAAGGACGGCGCTCAGAAACAATATGTAAGTCATGGTCAATCCCCCAGAGCACAAAGTCATCGGTCCGAAGGACGTACTCAAGTTAAATGATTTTGTGGAACATATTCAGGTTTAGTTTATCACAGTTTAAAGCGCTTTGAGTGACGCTGATAAGTGCAAATTTACCATTTACTTTTATTTATTTTTAAAGGAGGTAATATTAAAACCAGAGAGACGCCGAGCAGGAGTGGGCATACTTGTTGCCCCCCATCTTGGTGCCTGTATGTTGGGGTTCACCCCGGTGAACGAGAGGGTAGCCTCCCTCCGCCTACGTGTGGGAGGACGGGCTCTGTCTGTTGTTTGTGCCTATGCACCAAAAAGAAGCTCAGATTACCCACCCTTTTTGGAGTCCTTGGAGGGGGTATTGGAGAGTGCGCCTCCTGGGGACTCCCTTGTTCTACTGGGGGACTTCAACGCTCACGTGGGCAATGACAGTGAGACCTGGAGGGGTGTGGTTGGGAGGAACGGCCCCCTGATCTGAACCCGAGTGGTGTTCTGTTATTGGACTTCTGTGCTCATCATGGATTGTCCATAACGAACACCATGTTCAGGCATAAGGGTGTCCATATGTGCTCTTGGCACCAGGACACCCTAGGTCGCAGTTCGATGATCGACTTTGTTGTTGTCTCATCTGATCTGCGGCCGCATGTCTTGGACACTCGGGTGAAGAGAGGGGCGGAGCTGTCAACTGACCACTAGGTGAGTTGGCTCCGATGGTGGGGGAGGATACCGGTCAGACCTGGCAGACCTAAGCGTATTGTGGGGGTCTGCTGGGAACATCTGGCAGTCTCCTGTAAGATGGCGCTTTAATTCTCACCTCCGGGAGAGCTTTGAACATGTTCCAAGAGAGGCGGGGGACATTGAGTCCTAGTGGGCCATGTTCCGCAACTCTATTGTCGAGGTGGCTTATCAGAGTTGTGGCCGCAAGGTTGTTGGTGCCGGTCGCAGCGGCAACCCTCAAACCCGGTGGTGGACACCGGCGGTGAGGGATGCTGTCAGGCTGAAGAAGGAGTCCTCTTGGGCCTTTTTGGCCTATGGGACCCGGAAGCAGCAGATGGGTACCAGCAGTCCAAACCAAGTACACCTCGCTGCAGACTGCAGCACAGACAGGTGTCAGTCCCGGAAGTGGTGCTATTGCATTCCGGAAATGAAGGGGACGCTGTTTTCATGATCGCAGCAGCCTGCAGACGGACCACTGTCAGTCCCGAAAGTGATGCTATTGCATTCCCGAAATGAAGGGGGCGCTGTTTTCATGATCACTAGTATTTAAAAAACCTTGGATATTTGAGCGCAGTTTATGAAGTTTCCAATGACACATTATGGTAAACAACAATAATATTTGAGCTCACCTGCAACCAAGCATATTATAGTTTTTGGAATGCAGCCCTGGCAAACCCACTACAGTATAGGGATAAGCGTGTGTGTATGATAATTAATGGATGGATAGTGTTCCTAATGTAATACATTTGTCTTTAAAATATTAATTTCCGTTAAAAAATTGTAATAGGGATAAGCGTGCATGTATGATAATTAATGGGCAGCACGGTGGCACAACTGGTAGAGCTGTTGCCTCTCAGCGAGAAGGTTGCCGGTTCAAATCCCGGTCCGGGGGCCTTTCTGGGTGGAGTTTGCATGTTCTCCCCGTGCATGCGTGGGTTTCCTCCGGGTACTCCGGTTTCCTCCCACAGACCAAAAAACATGCATGTTAGGCTGATTGGTGACTCTAAATTGACCCTAGGTGTGAGTGAGAGAGTGGATGGTTGTTTGGTGTGAATGAGACAGGTCCCTCTTGTAAATGAGTCCCCGTGACTCAACGAGGCTAGCCTGTATAAATAAAGGTTGAATGAATGAATGAAAAATGGATGGATAAATATGTTCCTAATGTAATGTACATTTGTCTTTAAAATATTAATTTCCATTTAAAAGAATTGTAATAGGGATAAGCGTGCATGTATGATAATTAATGGATGGATAAATGTTTTCCTAATGTAATGTACATTTGTCTTTAAAAAATTAATTTCCATTTAAAAAAATTGTAATAGGGATAAGCGTGCGTGTATGATAATTAATGGATGGATAGTGTTCCTAATGTACATTTGTCTTTAAAATATTAATTTCCATTAAAAAAATTGTAATAGCACCACTAGCGCCTTTAAAATATTAACTTCCATTATTTTTTTTAGAATAGCGCCACTAGTGCCTTTAAAATATTAATTTCCATTCATTTTGTTGTTGTTGCGTGTTTTAATAGCGCCACTAGTGCCCCCTTAATAGCGCCACTAGCGCCCCCTTCATTTCCGGAGTGCAATAACCACTTCCGGGACTGACACCGGTCCGTGTTGCAAGCTGCAGCAAGGACCTTCTCGTCCAAACGGCATGCAGCTCGGGTGGTTGCTGAGGCAAAAACTTGGGTGAGGGAGGAGTTCGGAGAGGCCATGGAGAATGACTTCTATACAGCTTCGAGGCAATTCTGGTCCACCATCCGGCATCTCGGGGTGGGGGGAGAGCGGTATGCCACCAACACTATTTATAGAGATGGCGTGTTGTTGACCTCAACTCGGGATGTCGTGAGTCAGTGGGCAGAATACTTTGAAGACCTCCTCAATCCTACTGGCACGTCTTCCACTGAGGAAGCAGAGCCTGGGGACTTTGTGTCAGGCTCTCCAATCTCTGATGCCGAGGTCACCGAGGTGGTTAAAAAGCTCCTTGGTGTTAGGGCTTCAGGGGTGGAATGAGATTTTCCCTGAGTTCCTTAAGGCTCTGGATGTTGTGGGGTTGTGTTGGCTTACATTTCTCATTTCTCAGCCGTGGTGATCTGGAGAAGGCCATCCATGCCTTTGTGACCCCCAGACTTGATTATTGTAATGCTTTGTATGTTGGTATTAATCAATCCTCCATCTCCCGTTTACAGCTTGTACAGAACTCTGCCGCGCGCTTTTTGACCAACACACGAAAATATGAACACATCACTCCTGTCCTGTCCTCTCTACACTGGCTCCCGGTTCAGTTCAGGATACAGTTCAAGCTGCTCCTGTTTGTTTTCAAAGCTCTGAATGGACTTGCTCCTCTGTACATCTCAGAACTTTTGAAAGCCCATCAGCCCGGCAGAGCTTTACGATCTGCCAGTCAACACCTGCTGGAGGTGCCTCGCTCAAGGTACAAACAATGGGGAGACCGGTCATTTTCTGTTGCCGGCCCAAAAGCCTGGAACAGTCTCCCCCTTGAGCTGCGTGCCACCTCTGATCTGACTCTGTTCAAAACCAGACTGAAGACCCACTTGTTCAAAAAAGCTTTCAGTGTGTAACTTTTATTACTTTTGGTATTTTAGTATGTAGCATTTTTTATTTCCATTGCCTTTTTATTTCCACTTGTTCAAAAAAGCTTTCAGTGTGTAACTTTTATTACTTTTGGTATTTTAGTATGTAGCATTTTTTATTTCCATTGCCTTCTTTTATTGCTGTTGTTTCTTATTCTATTTTCATTGATTTATTGTTCCAGTTTATTCATCTTTTTATCCTGTTAAGCACCTTGGTCAATGCAAGGCATTGTAGGAAGGTGCTATACAAATAAAGTTTATTATTATTATTATTATTATTACGCAACTCTGCAATATTATGTGGACATCAGGGGCAGTTCCCTTGGATTGGCAGACTGGGGTGGTGGTTCCCCTATTCAAAAAGGGGGACCGTAGGGTGTGTTCCAACTATAGGGGGATCACACTCTTAAGCCTCCCTGGTAAGGTCTATTCAGGGGTTCTGGAGAGGAGGGTCCATTGGATAGTCGAACCTCGGATTCAGGAGGAGCAGTGTGGTTTTCGTCCTGGTCGTGGAACACTGGACCAGCTCTACACCCTCAGCAGGGTCCTGGAGGGTGCGTGGGAGTTTGCCCAACCAGTTTACATGTGCTTTGTGGACTTGGAGAAGGCATTCGGCCGCGTCCCTCGGGGGGCCCTGTGGGGGGTATTCTGGGAGTATGGGGTACCAGGCCCTTTGATATGGATAGGATTGCTTCTCTATTTTTTGCAGATGATGTGGTCCTATTGGCTTCATCAGGTCGTGATTTACAGCTTTCGCTGGAGCGGTTTGCAGCAGAGTGTGACGCGATCGGGATGAGGATCAGTTCCTCCAAATCCGAGGCCATGGTCTTGAGCCGGAAAAGGGTAGAGTGCCCTCTCCGGGTCGGGGAGGGGGGTCCAGCCCCAAGTGAAGGAGTTTAGGTATCTCAGGGTGTTGTTCACAAATTAGGGAAAACTGGAGTGTGAGATTGATAGGCGGATAGGTACAGCGTCTGCAGTGAAGCGGGCGATGTACCTGTCTGTCATGGTGAAGAGAGAGCTGAGTCAAAAGGCAAAGTTCTCAATTTACTCATTGATCTATGTTCCCACCCTCATCTATGGTCATGAGCTTTGGGTTGTGACCAGTGGTGTCAAAAGTATTCACATTCATTACTCAAGTAGAAGTATAGATACTGGGGTTTAAAATTACTTCTGTAGAAGTAGAAGTATCAACTCTAGCTTTTTACTCAAGTAAAAGTAAAAAAGTACTGGTTTCAAAAACTACTTAAAAGTATAAAAGTAAAAGTAGCGTAAGAAAAAGCAACAACAAAGACAAATGCTTAGGCTGCACCACACATACTATTGTATACAACCCCACCTCCCCCACAAAAATCATTTTTTTAGACTAGATTATATTATATTGTTAATGTTGAAAAACTAGGGGTGCACTAAGCTACCTGTCTTAACTGCATATATGCCCATTGAAAATAGGGTTGCCAACTCCTTGATAAATAAATAAGGGACACCTCTCGGCAGGGCTGGTCACCCCATTTAACCCCCCCCCCACACACACACACACACACACAACACACAAACACCCTGCCTGCCCCTCCTCACTTTGAAATCAACCTGAATTCATTTGGATACGTGTTTTTGAATTATAAAAATATGTATAAACAAATTATTACACAATTAACCATTTATTTTTAGTGCAAATAGAATTGCCAGAAACAAACATATCTTTTGAAAATTATGTATCTTTCTTAAACAGACCTCTGTCCTGCTTAATAACTTAAAACAGAATTATGTATCTTTCTTAAACAGACCTCTGTCCTGCTTAATAACTTAAAACAGAATTATGTATCTTTCTTAAACAGACCTCTGTCCTGCTTAATAACTTAAAACAGAATTATGTATCTTTCTTAAACAGACCTCTGTCCTGCTTAATAACTTAAAACAGTATTAAATAACAAAAAATCAATACGAACATTCTGTAATAGTGCATTTAGTGCAACGTGCAAATAAAGTTTGTAGTAAATCTGTAAACATAAACACATTGTGCCTCAAAGGCCATGGCTTTCCACTTGTAGTAAAGATAAAAAACTTGTAAACTAAACAGTGGAACGTTACATTATGGAGTCAACCTATTTTTTCCATTTGTATTTCTGCTGAGATCGTGCTGCAGCAAGGAATGCTCTGTTTTTCAGTGCCAAAGAGTAAAACTCTGAGCAAGACATTTCATAATTTAGACCGACAATGAGCTCACTTCTAATTAGTTCAGTAGAACATTTGTTTTGCACATCAGTCCACTTACTTTTCATGAAAGAGAAAATCCTTTCCACAAACCCAGTGGAAGATGGGATGCTGAGGACAAAGGATACAACAGCTGGATGTTGGGGAGGTCAGCTGCCTGAAGAACTTGCATCCACTTCTCTGCTGTTCCCTGGGACTGCCACCTTTCTTTCTCCTGAGGTGAGGTGGTGAGGTGGTCTATCAGGCTGTTTGCAGTCACACATTCCTCATACAGCTCATCCATAGACATGTTCAGCCTGCCAAAAGGTGTTAAAGTTCATTAGTGATACATAGCCTAGGTTATGTAGTGATAAATAAATGGAAAAACGTGTATTGTTTATATTTATAATTTAGCATTGTATTTAAACTACATTTTGAAATGTATTTATTAATTTACCTATATGAACTGTGTTTTTTTAAAGATGGACAAGGTTGTATGTTTGCATAGTGTAAAGTAAATTCACAATTATGTATTTATTTGTACGTGTCAATTGTACACTTTTGTTTATAACTATCAATAATTAAACATGGTTCACCACTACACTGGAAATTATTGAATTTTTACCTGCCAACCAGGTGAAGACTCAGTGATCTTCTCCACTTCCTCAAAGGATATTTTTCCAGATGGCAGTTTTTTTTTTTTTTTACATACCATATCTGCCTCTGGTGTTGCCCGGTGCAGAACAAATTGGTCAAGGGTTCTCCTGGTTTTGTTGTCTTTCACGTTTATATTTATTATACAACATTAGTATGTTACTAGGTCACTAGAAGTCAGTAATCAACTGATAAAAAAAACAAAAACTTTCAGCTTACCTCAATTTAGGCATGTAACGAGATCTCGTTGTACGAGATCTCGCGATATTAAACTCCCGCGATATCTCTCGTTGAGAGGTAACGTTGTCTCGCGAGACGCTAATGCTAGCGCTAGCAGAGCCCCTAACAAGTCAGCGTCACGGACAGCATGGCTTCGCCGGATGAAGGTGCTATAGAAGACGCCCCAACTACTGATGGAGGGTCACGGTCCCGCAGACGCTTCTACATTGATGGAGGGTCCCGGAGCTGCCGACGCTGCCCCGGATGTAAAGACACACGCGTGTGACGGTGTTGCCAGATAGAGTCCCACCCACCCAAAGCACTCTTTACCCGCAAAAGTCAGAAGGAAAATCGCGGTGAACCGCCCAATCTGGCAACACTGGTGAGTGACGACGGCTGCTGATGCGGATATTTATGTTTGGAAAGTCCTGCGTGAATATCTATATTCTACAAAAAAAAAACGGCAAAATGAAAGAAAAGTAACGAGGCTATTTTTAAAAAGTAAGGAGTAGAAAGTACCAGTAATTGCGTGAAAATGTAAGAAGTAGAAGTATAAAGTAGGCTGAAAAATAATTACTTTACTAAAGTATAGATAACTAAAATTTGTACTTAAGTAAAGTAACGAAGTATTTATACTTCGTTACTTGACACCTCTGGTTGTGACCGAAAGAAAGAGATCTCGGATACAAGTGACTGAAATTACTTTTCTCCGCAGGGTGTCTGGACTCTCCCTTAGAGATAGGGTGAGAAGCACAGTCATCCAGGAGGGACTCAGAGTAGAGCCGCTGCTTCTCCACATCGGGAGGAGCCAATTGAGGTGGCTCGGGCATCTGGTTAGGATACCTCCTGGATGCCTCCTGGACCCCTCCCTGGTGAGGTGTTCCAGGCATGTCCCACCGGGAGGAGACCCAGCGGAAGACCCAGGACACGCTGGAGGGGCTATGTTTCTCACCTGGTCTGGGAACGCCTTGGGATTCCCCCAGAGGAGCTGCTCCAAGTGGCTGGGGAGAGGGAAGTCTAGGCATCCCTACTTATGCTGCTACCCCCGCGACCCGACCCCGGATAAGCGGAAAAGAATGGATGGATGGATGAATAATAAAACCACAATAAATGTGCATCTATTTTAACACTAACACCTGCAAAAAATGAATATTTCCATATTAGGAATAAAAAATATCCTACAACCTCATAATATTAATATTAATATTAATATTGAAAACTTAAAACCCCATAAGCCATTATCACAAAAACTATGTTCAAGCAAGTGAATTCTAAATAAATGATTTGTTTGCTCAGCATACAGATAATATGCAGCATCACCTGCCCTCAGTTTAAGGAGGGCAGGTGAGAGGTCCACAGGACCAGACTTTGCTTTTTGGATCATTATAAACAGCAGCATGAACATTAGTCTGTATGAGCAGATTGTCACAAATGAACACAGCAACATGAAACAGATCAGCATCAGCATGATGTGATATTTTGCTGTGATTATTCTTATTATTTATTCATGAGTCTAACAGGCTCAGGGTAGAAGCTGTTCCTCAGTCTAGTGGTTCTACATTTGATGCTCCTCAACCTCCTTCCTGAGGAGAGTGGGGCAAAGATTGTGTGTGCTGGGTGAGTGGGGTCTTTCATGATGCAGGTGGCTTTCTTCTTGCATCTGGAGGTTTAAATGTCTGTGATGGTGGGGAGACTGACTCCAACAGACTTCTGTGCAGCCTTCACCACTCTCTGTAAAGCTTTTCTTTCTGCAGCTGTGCAGCCTCCATGCCACACATTGATGCTGGAGCACAGGATGCTCTCCACTGCACACCTGTAGAAGGAGGTGAGGACTGGGCTGCTCAGACCAGCTCGTCTCAGCCGTCTGAGGAAGTAGAGTCTCTGATGACCTTTCTTGATCAGGCTGGTGGTGTTGTTGGTCCAGCTGAGGTTATCGTTCATGTGTACACCCAGGTACTTGTAGCTGGAGACCACTTCCACCGCAGATCCTCTTATGTTCAGTGGGGTGTGGGTTTGTTTGTTCCTTCTGAAGTTCACAATCACCTCCTTTGTCTTCTTCACATTACCGGTAATGTGAAGGTTATTCTCTTTGCACCAGCTCTCCAGGTGTTCCACCTCCTGCCTGTAGCTGAACTCATCATTGTTTGTGATGCATCCCACCACCGCTGTATCGTCTGCAAACTTTACAATACAACAGCCTGGATGGGTGGCTGTACAATCATATTTGATTAGAGTGAACAGGAGAGGGCTCAACACACATCCTTGAGGAGAGCCAGTGCTGAGGGTTATGGTGGAGGAGGAGATGTTGTGGATCCTCACAGACTGACGTCTGTTTGTTAAAAAGTCTAGGACACAGTTAAAAATGGAGGGCCTTAGTCCTAGTATGAAAAGTTTGTCCATCAGAGTTTGGGGGATCATGGTGTTGAAGGCAGACGTGAAGTCCACAAAGAGCATACGGATGTAAGAGTCTTTCTGCTCCAGGTTGTCAGAGTCAGAGTCAGAGAGTCTTTATTGTCATTTGCACCACATGTAGTACATGTAATGAAATTAGATTATGTACACAGGGTCCCAGTTACATCCAACAACAAAATGTAAGAGAAAAACAGTAATAACATCTAGGATATAACTAAGAAAAACATCAACTCCATATACTAAGCCCTAATGTAATAGAAAAACATCATTACAAACAGCAGCACAAACATGAGTCTGTATGAGCAGATGGTCACAGATGAACACAGCAACAAGAAAACAGATCAGCATCAGCATGATGTGATATTTTGCAGTGATTATTCTTATTATTTATTTATTCATGAGTCTAACAGCCTCAGGGTAGAAGCTGTTCCTCAGTCTAGTGGTTCTACATTTGATGCTCCTCAACCTCCGTCCCGAGGGGAGTGGGGCAAAGAGTGTGTGCTGGGTTGAGAGCAGTGTGGCCCACAGTGGAGATGGCATAATTTGTTGATCGGTTCTCACGGTATGCATACTGATGAGGGACCTCGTTAATGTTGATGGTTATTTTGATGTGGGTCATGACCAGATTTTCGAAGCATTTAGCGACTATCGGGGTGAGGGCCACTTGCCGATAGTAATTCAGACCAGTCACTGTAGAGCTGCTTGGGACTGGGATGATGGTGGCGGTCTTCAGGCAGGTGGGAACTGTCTCCAGGGCAAGTGAGGTGTTAAAGATGTCGGCCAGCACCTCACAAAGCTGATCGGCACATTCTTTCAACACTTTCCCGAGGATGTTGTCTGTGCCAGTTTCTTTGTGAGGGTTAATCCTCCTGAAAGTACTCCTTACTTCTGCTGCGGTCACGCTGACACACTTTTCATCTGGTGAGTCCAGTGCTGGGTGGTCTGTTTGAGTCTTCAAAGCGTGCATAAAACTTGTTGAGGGCATCAGGCAGATATGGGTCTTTGGGGCATTGTTCGCTCCTGCCTTTATAATCTGTTATGCACTTACTGGTAATGCCCCTCCACATCCTCTGTGGGTCTTGTGAGGTGAACTGACCCTTGAGCATCTGTACATATGTAGCCTTGGCCCTCTTAATACCAGCAACCAGCTCTTCCCTTGTCCTTCTCATCTCCTTTGATTTCCCAGACATGAAGGCAGTGTTCCTGGCCAGTAGTCAAGACGAATTTAAAAGCATGGATTAAATTCTCCAAGTCAGATTTTTTGCTTTTTGGCAAGTTGATAAAACCTTTTCTGAACAACACAGCTGATCTGCTGTTCAAATTTAAAATCAGACTCAAACTTCACCCCTAGATTGGTGACACAGTCCTGAGATAAAATTACAGTGAGCCAAGATCTACACTAGGAGAGGGACAGCAACTCGGCCCAAACAACATAACGTCAGTCTTGTTCTCATTTTGACTAAGAACGTTAATAGAAAACCATGCTTTAATATCATTAAGACAGTACAAAAGTTGCTGGACTGTGTTGTTTTGTGTTAAGTGAAAATAGATCTGGCAATCATCGGCATAGAAGTGAAATAAAATGCTATGTTTCCTAAAAACAGAGCCGAGGGGGAGTAGGTAAAAAGCAAATAGAAGAGGGTCAAGGATTTAGCCCTGGGTGACCGCATATTTAAGAGGAGCTGTGGAAGACATAAAATTGTCGTTTTTTTTAATGCAGAAACTCCTATTAGGTAGGTAGAACCGAAACCTTTTGAGGGTGACACCCCTAATTCACATACAGTGCTCAAGACAAAAAATTAAAACTCAACAATGTCAAATGCAGCAGACAAATCTAAGAGCAATAAAACAACACACTTTCCAGAGTCTGTTGACAAGAATGTATGATTTGAAACCCTCAAAAGTGCAAGTTCTGTACTGTGGAGGGTTTTGTTCATAGCACTCAAGAAGACATATTGCAGTGTTTCAAGATCTCAGACTGAATAAGTATTTTGGATAAAAGACGAAATGTTTCGACAAAGAAGAATTTGTCCTGAGGACCTAACTCAAACTTGTTAGACCTCTCTACCTGGATGCATGCTTTATGATATTTCACAACAGCTGGCAAAACACTGATTGGTATAATTTAGTGATAGAATCAATCTGATAACTTCTAGACTAACAAATTGAAACAATGATGATAAAAACACATTATGGTAGACAGTGTTCTTCTCTTTAAAACGTGTCACCATCTGTATGGCTTTTTGTGTTGAATTAAAAACGTTCTGCTTTCTGAGAACTTACCTGACATGAGGTTTGGTATATAATGTTTCATTTGCTGTAGGGAAAATGTATGGGATACAGTTAAACTTTTATTGGACGGTACATGCAGTCTTTTGCGGCTTAAACAATCAATACGTTTATACAACATTACTCTGCACTTTGTTGCACTATGTTGTTGAGATTTTTGTGCAGCATAAAGAACATGAGGTAGTATGGATATTTGTGTAAAGTTTGTCTCTTTGGATTTCTGAGGTCATTCAACACATAAGCTTGCTCAGAGCACTGATGCAGGTTTAAAAACAATCAAACTTAAATTGTGAAATAGCAGAAAATAGTATTCCTTTTTTCATCCATGCAAGAATGTGATTTGTTGCACCTGCCAAAAAAAAAGAAAGAAAAAGAAACACTTACAGTATTTTCTGGTGTATAGGTCGCACCTGGTATCCTTATTGGTATTTGTGTTGTTGCTTTTTTAAATAAAAATGGTGCTCCAATAGAATGAGGATGAATTTACAGAAACTTATGATGAATGATATTTCACTGTTTATTTTTTAGAGCAACATGGTGCATTATATTATATTATTTTCTTTAATATTAGTTAAAGTTAGAAATTAAACTTCACAATCCAAATCAGGGCCAACTTTATCCTGATCTAAATAATGTTCTGCTTTTGCATGTCATCCCATCACTACAATTAAATAAACTCCACATATTTAAGATTAATTTCATTAGATCAATATAAAGATGTGGTCACTGAATGCATTTTGAGCGGCTCTCAGGACACAAAGCACTTTGAATGCACTGACTTCAGTCTGATTCGATGGTTACTGAGGCCTCTGGGGGACACATAGTGGATGTGCTTCTGATTTCAGATAAGGCTTCAGTGTCTATCTTCCAACCCTTGGCTGCTGTTTACTACCAGGGTGCCATTTGTCTCATCGGGCCTTGTTGACCGCTTGAGATACACCACCAGATGGGCTGTCATGACCCAGGCATTTTGCCGAGCCACACACTCGCTCAAAGGGCCAGGGAGGTCCCGGTGACTTATGCAATTACACTCCCCGTGGTGTCAATCATCCACCCCCCC
>JBBPBX010018178.1:9261-20696 GCA_038048925.1 Garcialebias charrua | reverse complement strand
AGGCGAGTGACACATACTGTACACTGTTTTGTTGTGGTGTGTACACACTGAAGCCCTATGTGAATGTTTTTTATCAAGTACTTCCTATTTGGAGTGCGAGCTCATGCAGAACCTGAGTGCGCACACACACACACATACACACATTTCAGCTGCTAAAACACCAAAAATGCTACAACAGCAGAATTAGATCTCTACAACACATTTAGGAAGAAAACACATTTCATCCGCTGATGTTAAAATGAAAACAAACACACACATCTGAGCTGCATTATTTATTTTATAGAGGTACAGCTCTCAGAGGTGTCTCCAAATGTCGTTTTGAAAACAACCTCTCTTATAAATTCAGATGTGATTTGTCTCACAACATCAGTCGAGACATTTTTTCCCATCGCAAACACACTTCAGCTTTTATGCATTTGATAAAAGCATAAAATATCATCAAAAGCCAGCTCCAAGGCCTCAAACGTATACAGGAATATACTGCCCTAGCCTGGCCCTCGCCTTCCTGCACAGCTCCGCTCAATTCTCATTTCCCTTCACTGCACAGTCTGGGATTCCTCCCATAGGCAAGGATTTCTCCGGCCGATTTTTGACCGGACCAATCAGAGAGCAGAAGGCGGAGTTTTGAACGACGTCGACTGACGTCGTCATTCAAAATGGCTGCTGCCACGAAGGAATTTTCAATAAAACAAGGTAAAAAACTATTATTTCTCTGCTGAGAAAAAATATATTTCATAGCTGACGTTATATCAGAAGTGTTCCTGAGCAATCAGAGAGCAGAAGGCGGAGTTTTGAACGATGTCGACTGACGTCGTCATTCAAAATGGCTGCCGCCACGAACGAATTTTCATCAAAACAAGGTAAAAAACTATTATTTCTCTGCTGAGAAAAAATATATTTCACCGCTGACGTTATATCAGAAGTGTTCCTGAGCTTAACAGTTCCTAAATCAATTCACGAAATGGTCAAATCTGCTGGATATTAAATAGTTTCGGTTTGATATTTTCCAAACAGCCTCGGGTGCGCTACGAAAATAAATGATAAAAAATCGAATTTTATCTCAAATGTTTCATCTAGGCCAACAGTCAGTAAATTAAAGACATATAATTACACACTGGTGGCAGAAAAAATATCCACCGAGTGGTTTCTGAGCAATTTATCTGAATAGCCTGGACCTCACCAGACTAAACTAACAAAACTCTGCCTCCTGTTCTCTGATTGGTCCATTCAAAAATCTCCAGGAGAAATCGTTGTCTATGGCAGAGATGCCAGACCCTTGTCTGAAGCGAAGTGAAGGACAGGGTCTGGTTACAACCAGGCTAATACTGCCCTGGCAACGGCCCGCTCCGCCTCAGTCAGCAAAATGGCAGAAAAATCTGAAGGGAAGGAAATCAAATTGCAAAGATGATTGAGACGGGAGTTTTCTTGCTCTTTTACCAACCAGGTAAACACAAGGATAAAAAAGAAAATCAATTGTGATCTCCATAGACTCTTGTGAGGAAGTAAGCATTAACTGTGCATTATAATGCGTATAATGAGAGCAAGGATCAATACTTGGCCCCCTTGCGTTGGTGTTTGGCCGGCTGCTGGCCAATAACGCTGCTGTAATTAAGAAGTCTGCCCTCAGTCCAAATGTCTTTCAGCTTTTAAAGATTTATTCAGCATTATTGCTTTTTTAACTTTTTCACCTTTACTTTGTCAAAGTCTGCCTCTCGTTCATCAATAGAGAGTACTAAAATGTTATTTAGAAGACTTGTGTAACAAATACAACTAAGTGAACACAGAAAATGAATAATGTTGTAGCATTCTATAAATACATGCGCTTCTTAACTCCAGAGTTTTGAGCCAACATTATTTGACTTTTGGTTTAACTTTTTAACCCTCCTGCTACCCTTTGGTCAAAATGAAACTTATAGCACCACATTCAATATCAAAGAATCTTGTGTGATATGGATAACCAGTTGGGACTGACTTTCATCCATTTTATGTTTGCAAAGTCAATTACGTGAGTTGGTTGTTTTAAAATGGGATGACTCCAAAAGTACAAAAGATACAAGGGTGGTGGGATGCATCCCAAACAACCATGAGTCCAGCTACAGGAAGGAGGTGGAACACCTGGAGAACTGGTGCAGGAAGAACAACCTTCACCTTAAAGGTCATGACCCACCATGTTTTCAAATTGCATTGCCATTAATAATTTGGTAGTTAATTAAATAATGAAACAGGAGCGTTTATTTATATTGTAGAGAAATAACGCTAAATGTGTTATTTCATGTTTTTTAGCAGTTTTTAGCAGCAGCTCCGGGAAGATGTGCCCCTCTCCATATATGGGCATTGACGTCACTGAAGTTTCCGCCTTGAATGCATGCGGGGTTATAACAAGCATGCATCAACGTAGCTTCATTATTGCAGCGGTGTTAAAAAGTTCTAAAAAATAAATAAAAACAGAGCGCTGGTCCAGCTGTACCCACAACTGCACTAGGAAATATTTAGAGGTTGCGCATCCACGTAGGACACTATTTAATTCGCTCGTTCGCGACAAATTCATTAATTTCCTCATGAAGTCAGCTTTTTACCCCTTTCATAAGTCAAACCTGCGCTATTCCCGCACAGAGCAGTGCTACTGGTCCTGCCATTTAATCCTCCTCGGGTCATTCATAAGACCACAGTTGAATGCAGGTAGGTCCCGCTCAAATAAACTTGTTCAGAAATGAAGCCGGAGCGCTGCTCCAAACGTGGCGTGGAGCTGAGCTGAACTGGACCGCGACGTGGGACAGACGTCAGACATGTACAAGTTGTTGTGTCTTTTTTAATATTTCCTCAGTAATAATTGAACAGCTGGATGCAATGATCAGCGCGCGCAGACAACACCACCACATCCGATGCTCAGAGAGAGGAAGAAAAAAAAGCGAAAGTAACTTTTACAAGTAGTCCGGTTGTGTCATTTTTAATATTTCCTCAGTAATAATTGAACAGCTGGCTACAGTGATCAGCGCGCGCAGAAACACCACCACCTCCAATGCTCAGAGAGAGAGAGGGGAAAAAAGCGAAACATTTTTAATATTCCCTTGTTAATAAATCTGCGTGTTGATTAATCCTGTGGTCGCACACTGATGTCTATCATATTCTGAGCGCGGATCCGCGGCTCTCACTCTCATAAACCTCCATCGCAAACTCACTCCTGCCTTCTGAGAGGAGCCTGTATTGATGTCACTCCGGACTTCGGCAATCTTCGGCGGAGTTTCCGGAGGTTTCCGGGAATCCGTTGTTTTTTTTGTTTTTGTTTTTATACTCGCCTGGCCCAAATGCAAAAATGAAAATAGACATCAAATTCTACTACAGTAATTGTCCAATATGGTGAATTGTTACTGTCACAGTGGGTGTTGTCCTTTAGGCCCTGTTTACACGGATACTGTGTGGGGGAAACGTAACTTATGGGCATGTTAATTAGTTTAAAAGTTTTGCGTTGACACGGATCTGACATGGATCTGCTCGAATCTCCCCCCTCCCTCATGCCCCCCCGCTTACACCCACTGCGCATGCGTCCTGCTGAACCTTCACCCACTGCGCATGTGTGCTGCGTCACTCTGCTGGCAGTCTGCTAGTTTCTTTTGTGCTAAAAGCTGAGCTAACAACAACAAGTTAAAGCTGGATTTTGGATAAGAGTCGACACTATTTGACACCAAGCGGCCGGGACCTCTTCATCTAACAAGCTGCACCAGTTGCTGACTGTGGACCAGAACCGAGTCGATGAGGATGAAGTCTGACTTTACTCCGTGATAAACAGCTGACTTACAGCAGGTAAATCAACGTTCTTAATATAATGTTTGCTTGTGTTTACTTTGATCACACAACAACAGAGTTTTTATTTATTTATTTATTTATTTCTGCCAGGTGGAGAAGCTGTCGTTCCAAACAGGCAGACGGTTCGGCGGTTCTGATGGGTCCAGATGAACACACAGCAAGAGTCCAGTTCATTAACGTAGTTACAGTTCGGTTCACGTGTTTTTAATAGTGTTCAGTTTAATTCTCAGTGTTTGCGTTGTAAAATTTGTGCTGCTGAATAAATAAATAAATAAATAAACCTGGTGTCTTCATTTTCACAGCACGTTACGCACTGTTTAAAAAATGTAACGAGTCCAGATAGATACTGTAGTTCAGATAAATTTAAACATCTCCCACGCCAACATAAATACTGTTTATTATTGTTAAACTGTTATATTGAGCAGCGTGACACGTGAAATGTCAGCCTGCCCCGCGCGTGCGGGCTGCGCGCATGTGGTTGACACAAAAGATCAGCAGGAGATGTTTATATTATCAGCGGGGGTGCAGCGAAAAAGTTCCACTTTGGGAGCAGGCTCAGAAAACTATCGGTGTCATCGAGGGGGGCCAGCGGTGTCGTGTAGGCGATAAGCAAAGTCGCAAAGAGAAAGTAGCGGTTACACTCAAAATACGCGCCGTGTAAACTGGCCCTTAATGTTATGAAGACGAGGGCAGAAATAGAGCTTCATGATTTACATATCCTCCAGGAGCAATTTGAGATAAGTTGGCCTATCCAAGGCCAAACTGGGGAGCCAGTTTCAGATAAACAACAATTGTTTTGGGACAGGCCCACTCTACTGATTTTCATGTGTGCCTTTCATAGTTCTGCTGGTACACTCAATGGTAAATCCAAACAGCCAGATATGTGGTCATTCCACTGGTCCGTGCTTGTAGCCTTCTCCAAGGTTGATTCCTTTATGCCATCGAGTTCCAGGCTTGCAAAGCATCTGAGTCTAAGTGCTTGAAGCACGGTACAATCCTTCACATAGTCAGGCAGCCTCACTACCACCAAAAACTGCTGCCGACGTCATCCTAATTATCATAATAATAATAATAATAATAATAATGAATTTAATTTATAACGCACTTTTCATTAACAAAAATCTCAAAGTGCTACAAAGTGCAACAAAAATCAAAGATCAAATAAAAACAAGTGATAAAACAAGCAAAATCAATAATAATATCAACTAAGATCAAAGATAAAATCATGTGGAGGCAGAGTAGGCAAATATCCCAGGTACCTGCTGTTTCCAATAAGCAGATAATCCTGTTGTCATAATCCAATTATGTATAGTATGTGTTGTGTGTCCCATGACCCTGTTTTCTCGTCAATAAAATGTTGTAGTGGCAGGGCTTTTGACTTGGGACCCGAAGGACGCGGGTTCGCGCCCCGGCCACTACACACCTTGGGGTGTCTATGAGTGCACACCTAATTCTCCAGCTCCCCGGGCGCTTTCTGGCTGCTCACTGCACCACCTAGTGGTGGTTGGGTTAAATGCAGAGACGAATTTCGTCTGTGTATGGGAAACATACACAGATGACAGACAAAGACATTGGCCCTCATTCACGAAAATGTTCGTATTTTTATCCTAAATTTCTCCTACTTTTGTTCGTACGAAGCGTTCGTACGAACATGCCACGTCAGATTCAACAAAGTCTTCTATCCTGAGGAAACGTGTGTAAATGGGTTGCGTTAAAATGATGAATCCCACCTGTTCTAAACAGCTGCGCGTGCACGCGAGAGGTCATTTACATAATTCCCACCCCTCAAAACACCATATAAGGCTACGTTTCCTGCCTCGGAGGCAAAACGTGTTCGTGCATAAAATGACAGCGAAAAGTAAAAAAGGAGAACTCTACCGGTGCGGAGATTGGAGTTCTGCTCTCCTTGATCGAGAAAAGTAAATCTGTCCTTATTAGCAGCGTCACTCATGGGAGTAAATGACCAACTAATGCCAAAGAATGTTTGTTTATAAGAAATGTGGACCTTAAAATATACACTTGTACTGGTGGCTAACTGGTTAAAATGTTGCACTGTTATCAAGATTTCGTGGGTTCGAGTCCCACAAGGTATGCCTATTTTTTTTCCTTCCTTCTTTAGATTATTTATTCATTCCAGATTAAAAAGACTTTATGCTTCATTTCTTGTTGTATTGTAAATAGTTTTCTTGTGTTTTTTAAATCTGGAATGAATTAAAAGGAGAAAAAAAAAACGTCCCATGTGGGACTCGAACCCATAAAGTTCTGCACTGCGACGCAACGCTTTACTGATTGAGCTATTTGACAGCTATGACTGCAACAGGAGGAGGTCAACCTAAAGTCTGCGTTACCGAAGTCTGCGTTACCGAGACAAATTAAACTTAAATTAATTCATAATTTAAGTTGGTTTTAGTTTGAGATCTTCATATTAATATTGTAGTGTTAGAAAACGGCATTGATAACAAATTGATTTTAATTTAAATACTTTAATCCGTTAGTCATTATTACATTTAAAATTATAATTCGACTTCAAACAGAACCTATTGTCAAGACCAATTGTGGTGCGTGACTTTTTTAAACTCTAAATATTTTCTAAATAACGAAATATGAAGTTATTAGTGGAGAAATTCCGTCTGGATGACAGCAGACTGACGCTCCTAAAATATACGACAGGTCCGGACCACTCGTAAATTTTGTTCGTATCTGAAAAAAATCGTAGGATACGAAAACATTGTTGAATGCCGCAAATGATCCTAAATCACTCGTACGCACAGTTTAAGAACAAATCTGTGCGTACGAACGGTTCGTGCATGAGGGCCATTATTATTATTATTATTATTATTATTATTATTATTATTATTATATTATTATTATTATTATTATTATTATTATTATTATTATTATCAATTGCATTGAGAGACCAGCTGACCAGATCCATTTTTGATTCGGAAGATGTGTAAAGAGAAGCTATGAGAAAGATTCACAGGACAAGAGCAAAAGCAGGGGGTGGGCAGGAGAGGGAAAAGAAAGTGCGTCTTTGTTGGGAGCAAGTCGGGGGAAAAAAACTGGGAAAAAAATCACTGTAATGCCACTTGAATGCTGATATGTGATGCTGATTATCCATGCTGCTGATCTCATGCTGCTGATTATTTCATGCTGCTGTCTTCATTCATACTCATCTTCTCACGCAGACTCATATTCGTGCTGCTGTTGTTCCATGTGTTGTTTTTGTACTATTAACGTATATCTTAGATATTTTATCGTACCATTTGGCATTTGTTTAGTTTGTATCTTAGATTCTTACATACTGTTTCCTTTTACATTTTTTATTTTAGCTATTGTTGCTGGGACTCTGTGTACACAATTCCGTTGCAGCTCATGTACCACATGTGGTGAGTGACATTAAAAAGTACTTGTCTTGAACTTGAACTTTTTCATTCATTCAACCTTTATTTAGACAGATAAGTGGCATTGAGCCTATAGAAGACTCATTTACAAGTGAGATCTGTTTAGACAGACAACAAGTAATGAAACTGGACACATTAGGAATTGGACTAAATCTGGTCTCAACACCTCTAATTATATGTAATTATATTAGCTGTGGCAGCCTTCTTGTACTGGGTTGAATCTGAAAGCTAATAAGATGTAGATTAGGTAAATATGTTCTGAGAGTTTCAACCAAATCAGGGAAATGCATTGCTGTATTTCTGTCAGTGGTCAGTAATCTAAAGCTTTATTTTGACTGAACCCCAAAACAAGAGGGGAAAATAAGCAGACAAGGAGTTTACTAAATATTTCAATAATTTAATTAATGACTTTTGTAAGGAAATTCTTCTGTCATTTGCAGTTTTTGATTAGTTTACCAATAACAATGCTTGAAACACCCAAATTAAAGACCTTAATCAGTTTGTTTCATCTAAAGATTGTCCGTTTACAAAAATGTTTCCCCTTCTTTTGGTTTTTATCTTAGTCACATGGTTTTTATTTAAACAACACACAAACAAAGGTGAAAAAATGCTGACAGTTTCATTGGAGCATTGGCTTTGTATTTGGCTCACAACAGACAATAAATATTCATCCTGTGGCACCAGGTAGTTAAATGTTGTGGTTCAGTGTCTTATCTAAGCAGCACAAATTAAGCTTTCATATTCTCATCATNATATATATATATATATATACATATATATATATATACATATAATATATATATACATATATATATATATATATATACATATATATATATATATATATATATATATATATATATATTAGGGATGTGCCGATCGATCGGAAACCGATCAATCGTCACCGATAATCATTAAAGCGGATGTGATCGGCTTTTGCCTTCAATTACCGATCACAGAGCCTGTGATGCGAAGTTTGCTAACTGCAAAACGTGCGACGAAAAAGTACCTCGTGGAGGAAGTTCAACGAAGTCCTTCAACACAACAAACCTAATTCGTCATTAAAATGTTTTAATACGTTTTAATAACTTACCAAAAGCCGTCTGCCAGCGCCCCCATAACATCAACACCTGTTAGCATGTAGCTCCACCGAGCAGCCCCACCGAGTCCGCTGCGCAGTTACGGGCAGTCCAGTTTAGCTGCGGCTTCAAAAAGGCTGTCGGCTTTGTTATTCCAAGTTAGCTGGGTGTCCCCCGATATCTTCTGCTTCCAGTCCGACATCGAGGCGAGCTCCAGGAACCTCTGATCGCACAAAGCCGGCTGTCTGCTGCAGGTCCGGTTTAGCATGTTAGCCTTAGCTCATACCATGAGCTGCTGGTCTCGCGCGGCGCTGTAGGAACGCTCGGCGGTGTGATCGCAGCTGCTGCTCCAGTCCTGAGACATTCACAGAGTTCAGAGGAGTGTTTCCAGTTAATTTATCCGTATGAGGCATCCTCTTATGGGAGAAACAGTCCTCCAAAAGCCGACTGCCGAACTAATGAATGTAAAATGGCGGAGGCGGTATTTCCTGGTTCTTCTTCTTCTTCTATAGAGTTGAATGGCGGTTGGCGAACTCATATTAAGCGCATTACCGCCACCTGGTTCCCGCAGGAAGTTGTTCAAAAAAGCACGAAATTATTTAAAAATAATAATAATGATACTTAACGTATTTATAAAGCCATTTGTAAAAACAGCCAACAGTGCAGCTTTAAGTAGCAAATGGGGTATTTTAGTTTTTTATATGAAGTAATAGATGTGTTTTTTTAAACTTTTTTTTTTATTGAAAGTTAGTAAGGTAAACATTTTTCTTTGATAATGCAGTTGATAATTACTTTTATTTACTTTGTTCTCTGAAATAAATTAGTAAAAATATGTTTTTGTCTGAATTATGGTGATTTTATGGTTCTGAAAATAACATGAGTGCTGCTTCTGGCTACAAGATTCAGATCTTGTAGCCAGAAGCAGCACTCATAAATTACAGGTAAGCCATTTGATCGGTGATCGGTTTATGTGATCGGCTCACATATAGGCAATCGGTTTTTTGATCGGTATCGGTGATCGTCACACATAGGTGATCGGTATCGGTATCGGTTTCAAAAAACCTGATCGGCACATCCCTAATATATATATATATATATATATATATATATATATATATATATATATATATAAAAACTGGGGCTGGATTTTCTCAGGCTTTACGGATCCAGAGATTAGCAAAGCTGCAAATGGCAGTAAACCCAGAAGCGCTAATTGAGATTTAGTGTGCACACGCAGGATGGCAGGGATGTCAGGGGCCCGAGATAATCAAACTAGCCTGCTGTGACGAGGTAAAGGAAAAAGGAGCAGCAGGAAGTCAAGGGAGAGAAAGAAAGTTAAGCTCTGCATTGATCCCAGGGAAGTGGTGGGATATATCCAGCTGCAAAGTTATTTTTTATATATTTGGTTTGTGGTAAAGCCAAAACGTTACACTGTGTCACTAGTGAGAGACCCAAGCAAAGAGAAAAACATGGAGATAAAATAAAAAGGATAGAGGAAAAGATGTAAAGTGCACATGCAAACTAAAGTGTTTGAACTGTGTTTAAAAATAACCTGCTTAAATATGTTTTAAAACACTTTCACCAATGATTTTAATGGGAAAATAAATATAGAACTGTGTGTCAAAACAAGTGCTAAAACATTTTACATCTAAATAAACTTCAGAAAACGGCATATTAATATGATTTCCAGGAATAAATTAAATAGTTTTGTTGCTCCATTAAATAAACTAAAGTATCTAATGGAGCACCTACCTCCCTGATTCCAGGTTTAGTGTTTTGCAGTGTAACATTGCCCCCTAGTGACTATCCCAATGATTTAAACCAAGGGGGCCAAACATTTTTATATGTGGGCCTAAACTATCCACAAGAAAGAACTTGTGTGTCACGAAAATATGAATTTAACTCAATGTGAACAATATTTTGGAGACATGACAAAAGTTTACTCATTTTGGTGGAGAAAGAGTTTTAAAGTGTTGTAGATCCAAAACATAAAAAGCCTCATACACACTAAGCTTATACTTTTTATTAAAAAGGATTCAATTTATTTGATTTGTTGGGTCTATGTTTTTTGTTTTGTGTTTGGAAAGTTTATTTTAGTCTGTTCTCAGCATCAAAAGCATAATTTCAGTAAGTGTTCTTTTAAAAGGTCTATTGTAAATGAGTCCTCGAGGCTCAATGGGAGGGGCGGCCGTGGCGTAGTGGTAATGGCAGTCGTCCCCCAATCGGAAGGTTGGAGGTTCGAATCCCTGTTCCCCACACCATGTGTCGTTGTGTCCCTGGGCAAGATACTTAACCCCAAGTTGCTCCCGGTAGGACTGGAAAACACCTTGCATGGCAGTCTGCCGCTACTGGTGTATGAATGTGTGTATGAATGGGTGGATGGTTGGTATTGTAAAGTGCTTTGGGGCCCCTCATAGGGGGCTGGAAAGCGCTATATAAATAAGATCAATTTACCATTAATCTGCCTAAATAAAGGTTGAATGAATAAAACATTTTGGACCATGGACACCCAAAAGGCTGGTCAAAGTTCTGAAAAATCGTTCAGCTATCAGTCGCTACAACAAATTCAAAGAAGGCTTGATGAAGTTGATCAACTCGTGTGTAGATTATACCACGTTTTATTAATTAAAAAAAATGTCTATATTCCCTCTTGATTATTTTATAAACTGCAACATTTAGCCAAGTTTTATGAATCAGTATCCAAAAGTATCTTTCTGGTAGAAACCAGTAAAGGTTTTTGGTGCATTGTACCATGAGGTAAAAATAAAAAAGATTATAACCAAAGGTTTGTATTTTGTTTAATATTGCTAATTTTGAAAATATTGTTTTTCAGTTGTTTTGTTGTTAAACTTAAACATTAAATTAAATAAAAGGGATTACCTACTAATTTGCAGAAAGTCTGCATCAACCTCTTCAGCCTGCTGGACAAAATGATACCATTCTTAATCTGCAGTTGTGGGCCACACAAAAATCACTCCAAGGCTCAAAAATGGCCCTCGGGCCGCACTTTGGACACTCGTGGGTTATACAGTACTAGCATGTGCCAGTTTATTAATTAATTAAGTGATTGGTATTTAGACATTAAGTAGATATACAGTAAGGAACACTTTATGTTTCAGCTTCCCATTGTGTTGTGTGTGGATATATA
>JBBPBX010018177.1:20652-40537 GCA_038048925.1 Garcialebias charrua | reverse complement strand
TCAAGACTTACGGTAATCACAGCCTGCATGGGCATTTGCAGCACTACAACACACATCGACTGTATGCTGGCATTTAAAAAAAAAATTACTGAAAAGTCTAATGAACACTTTTCACTCATGCAACTTTCCATTAGTCAGTATCAAACATCACATAGTTTGAGGAATGAAATGAAAGGTACTATTTTTTCACTCAGAATTCAGGCTGGGCGGATAATAATGTGGGGAAAAAAAAACCCCCCTCTCTCAGTTGTATTGATCTGCTCTTTCAAACAGATTAGGAAAGTGTAATGATTATGTTAGAATAGCTAAGAATGAGGTTTAGAAACAGAAAGTTAATGATGCACACGCATTGGGATAAAAAGTCAATGCTAGTCAATCAACAAAGGGATTGAGGCTACACCTTCTTGATCACTAATCACACCTGTAGACATGCCATGCAACGTTAAATACATTTTTGATGTTATAACTTCATCTTAAAAATGTAGTGCACGATAAAATAATGAACATGCCTATTTATGTACGGTAGATTAAAATTTATTTATTGTAATAGAACTATTTCTGACGTTTTGCACAAAAACTAGAACATATTTTTTCTCTTAGCTCTGTTAAATTATTAAGTTATTTCAAAAAGCAGAGCTGAGACTAAAATAACATCTTACAAGTTAACTTGATCTAATTCAAACCATTCAGTAACTATCAGAGAAAACGCCACAATGATTTTTATTTATTTATTTATTTTTTACTAAATGCATTTCCTGGAGATGTGCTACATTTTATTAGCATTTCTTGCTCAAGGCTTCTGGTGCATTTTTTTTCTCTTCCTTTTACATAAAGCCAAAGCTGACACTGTGACTGAAATGTCTCTGATTGAAATTTACTGCTGATTAGATTTCAGTGACTCAGAGAAATCATTAGCAGTACACACGTCCTGTCAAACACTGTGCATCAAAAATCGGTTTTCTATGATAACACATAAAAAAACATATGTATGCATAGAGAGGATTCAACACAACTGTGTTTGTTTCCTAAAGTGGATGCAACACAGCAAGAGCTTTTACAGCAAACCATAAAAAGTCCACTCATATTCCATTATAAAAACTGTAGTTTAGTATAGTCAGTCACCGCCATCTGTACAGTTGGAATATAAATTGGATGAAAATTTAATAAAAACCCTTAAAACAGCTGTGTGCACATGTGGATGCACATGTCTGTTGATTCTTGTTATGGTGTGATCAGTAATAACTGCATGTAATCAGAGATGATGAGGGATTTATGAAACTTCAAGTGTTTTCACCTCTACTGGGGATATTTATTTATTTATTTTAATAAAATGTGTTCATTTTAAAAATACAATACAAACCAATCCCATAAACAATAACATATAAAATATAAAAAATGAAAGGTAGCAGAAAGAAGAAAAAATCTTATTATATCTGCCCCTTTTTTCTAACAATTAGTTCAGTCAAAAATAATCTTCAGCAACAGAACAATATCTTCAATAGATTTGTAAACAAAAAAAAAAAGATAAGTGAAAACAAATGATTCCAGTGTATTAGCTGCACAAATTTTCAAGCCATGCTCAAAATTAAAATATTTTGAAAATCAAAAAGTAAAATGTTTTGAGTATTATTGTAAATAATTGCAGCATTCAGGATGCAATAAATAAATAAATAAATAAAATAATAATAAATGCTGCTTCCTTTGCTCAGTTTTTCTGACCTGCATGCTGCCTTCATATGTTCTAAATCTTCTAACATGTGCCGTATTTTCCAGCCTTTAAGTCGCTCCGCCCCATAAGTCGCTTTAGTCCAATATGTCCAATAAATTGGAAAAATCCATAAATATGTTGCTTCGCCCCATAAGTCGCATCTATTATGCGTCACCGCTGACGCGTCGCGTATGTTACGCGTCACCGGTGACAACCTGAAATGTGGGCTGGTGTTTTGCCCTGCTGCAAATTGCAGCCACTGGAGCGTGCACGGAAGGACTTTAACAAGATCAACACGGTAAAAACAATTATTTGTTTGCTGAAAATTATAGCAAAGATGTGTCTTAGCTGAACCTTTCCTTAATAAATGCATGTAATTGTCAAATCAGCTGGATTTAATAAGTAGTTTCGCTACGTGCACGCGCAGCGAGCGGATACGCTTAATTTCTTTAAAATTTAGCAATAAAAACAAGTACAAAAAATACATTTGTTGGCTGACATTATAGTAAAAGTGTTTCTGAGCTTAACCTTTCCTTAATAAATTCACGTAATGTTCAAATCAGCTGGATTTAAATTGTTTCGCTTTGATGGTCTTTCAAACGGTCGCGCGCGCTGCTAAATAAAATTATAAATAAATCGAATTTTCGCTCAACATCTCCTAAAGCTAATACGTTGTAAATGTCCATCCAGTGAGTACTTTCTGTAAGTTTCATCAAAATCTGTCATGTGGTTCATGAGCTATTTTGCTAACAAGGTAACAGTAGTTCAGACCTCCAGAGTGCAGGAGGCCGTGCTGCGGCAGAGTGAGTCCGAGCAGAGGAGGCTTCTGTCGGCAGTGGTGGAGAAAGTACTCAAACACTGTACTTAAGTAAAAGTACAAATAAACAGTCAAAAATGTACTCTAGTAAAAGTACCATCTTAATATTTTTACTTAAGTAAAAGTGAAAAGTACTTGCTTTTAAAAATACTTAAAGTATTAAAAGTAAAAGTATTTGCTGAATGTATCACCTAATAAAATGGTCTACAATAAAGTGTCACTACCGTATGTATGTTTTCTGTAATACATTGATAGTGTTCCATTTTAATGAACAATGCTGCAGATATTACATGTTTTATTGTGTTTACTCTTTGACACAGTTCACACTTGGACTTGTGACTCTGTGCATCAGAATTTCAGGGATGACCTAGAGTTAAATGGCATTAAGCAAAATAAGAAAGAGGAATGATTATACCTTTGAAAGTTTTTATTTAACACAAACAAAACCAGTGTCATTTTCACTGCTGTAAACGCGTTTAAGTCTGCCTGAAAAAAGGGGCATTAGACAACTGACAAAGAAATAGACAACGATCATTTCAACTCGTTTGTCATCAACGCTAGTTAACAAAAAAAGTCTAGTTAACCTTGTAATGAGCCAAAAGTGAACAATATTTTAACTTCTTGACATAACTTTCAAAACTTGGACCCAAGTGTCGAGCCATTTGGAGACATCTCGTCTCCTGTCCTAACATCCCATGAACACATTTTAACATTGTGGCAAGAATTTCTTGTTTAAGTTTAGCAGAAGTTGATTTTCAAAGTTTTTGGAGTCCAGTCTGGCTCTTTAGGGAGAGAAAATCTGTCCCGCTGTACTGAAAAGTGTCTCACATGCTGCTGAGGCAGGCAAGGGTGTGTTTAAAGATCCACTGACATGATTTTTCTACTATTCATCAAATTGCTCAAAATATATATATATATTATCATTTAAATAGGTTAGTTTTTGCAAACAAAATGATAAATCACTTTAATTTTGCTTTAAAAGTTATTTTGAACTTCAAGCCGTGTTTAATCATGGGAAATCCGTTTACACCCGAACGCACCATCTGTGACGTAGTGTCCAGAGTGAGAGGCAGAGCTCTGGGCTTGTCACAGTGCGCGGGTGTGAGCAGCTCCACATGAAGGTAAGTCTGATACAGCATCAGACCTAAATTAGATCCTGTTGTTTCTTGTTCCATCACCCAAACTATTTTCTGCTTCCCAAAATGAAGACAAATAGCTCAAATCTTCACATAGATTGATAAATTAGTCGGGTTTTAAAATGTCCGCTATTAAAGAGACGAGAGCCCTCTGCCTCTCACTCTGGACACTACGTCACAGATGGTGCGTTCGGGTGTAAACGGATTTCCCATGATTAAACACGGCTTGAAGTTCAAAATCACTTTTAAAGCAAAATTAAAGTGATTTATCATTTTGTTTGCAAAAACGAACATATTTAAATGATAAAATATATATATTTTGAGCAATTTGATGAATAGTAGAAAAATCATGTCAGTGGACCTTTAACTTCAAAGACAAATAGCATAGTGCAGGGACTGACTTGAGAACATCCATGGTAGTGACTGTGCTGGCCAAGTATCCATCTAGCTGTCTGGCACTTTCTGGAATGTTGTCCTTCATGACACTAAAGTAGTCCTCCTCCTCTGATGAGCTTGAGTTGTTACCAGGGAGCTGCACTGACTCCTGATCCAAGTGGGTCTTGATGTAGTTCAGGCCTACACACAACAATCATCATTATTACCAAACAGAGGAGACATAATTCATCTAATTACCTAAATGAGACACATGATTTAATCAACAACACTGTACTTTCAAAACAACAAAGTATGTGTCTCAATAACCAGAAATGACCATAAAGAGAAGAAACTAATTTTGCTCCTCAGTGGAATAAGAAAAACAGATGGGGATGTGGAGACAGCTAATAATTTCATTAGATAATACACTGCTGTACACTGTGCAATGCATTCAGTTTTTGCTTTAAAACATTTTATGATGATCAGGAGCTGTTCTTTGCATTAGAAAACACTACAGCATTTATAATTTATAAAAAGATGGCAATGTGAGGAACAGTTTAAATGATTTACCCAGTTTCAGCTTGTGTTCATCGCTTGTCCAGGAAGTACGAAACTTTGGAAGAAGAATTGCTGCAGCAACAAGTTCAGGGTCAGCAAGCATAGGTCCAAAGCGCTGCTGGATTCCTCCTTGCAGGGCATCGATCAGTGGCTGGCAGAACTTAGAGGAGAGTCGTAGGCGGTCGAGCTTCACAGTCAGGAGGGTTATGGTGGGCACCAGCCACCCCATATGGACGTCTGCTTCTGCCTGCATTATGTTGAGGGCCTTGGCAACCGGGCTCATGGTCCCAACATATTCGGTCAGGAAAGCACATTCGGCAGGATTTAACCTGTTACATAAACAATTACCGGTATATTGTTTAATTTATTAATATAATTTATGTTAGTATGAAATATTTCATATAATATACTACTATCAACATGCTATTTACAATTCACCAGCAAATGAGCCTGATCACAATCATTTGCATTAACCTACAAATTAAAAGTTATATTGTGGCCAGAGTATTTCTGTAGTTTGATTTTATAATTGAAGAGTTTGTGTAGGTTAAATTTTCATGGATTTTCAACAGCATTAGTATCAACAACAGTCACATCTGGATAACAGAAAAAAATAATAAAAGCATTTCTTCATATAAGTTCTGCTGCTGCAGAGGAACCAAAGAGCTGCATGTGGCTCCAGAGTCACAGGTTGCAGACCCCTGAACTAAACTGTCTTCTCACACAGCCATTTCAGATGTCCACTTTAAGTGGAGCAAAAACCTGCAGCCACAGCAACCTTTTCACAGATAAGTTTGAGACCACTGCTTTAAAGTAGCCTGGTTGTAACCAGACCCTGTCCTTCACTTCGCTTCGTACTAGGGTCTGGACTTTTCCCATAGAGAAACGTTTCTTGCTGGAGGCGTGGCCTCTGCTTAGGAACAAAACCATTGGATATTTTGAACAGGGAAAGCATTCTGCTCCCTCCCCTCAGAGCCACCCCCCGTGCACTGGTGAACTTGACAACTGCTCCGCCCCCTGCTCCAGGAGTCCTGCAGCTTTTCTCTCGCTGCACAAACTCAGTGTTTATATGTTATAAAACGTTTTAATACAATAAAATCAAACCATGGATCGCTGGTCCAGCTCACCAAAAGACCAGAAAATCTGCAGGGACTCGGTCAGCAACTAAAACCCGAGTTTAATTCTCGTGACAACCTGAGGCATTTCCGTGTTCATTTTACTCAGCAGGAGGGTGGAGGAGAAGGAGGACGAGGGAGCGATTACTTAACTTTTGGGGGAAAAAAACAAAAGAAAACTCCAGATAAGGGATTAAGCATGGGAAATTAATAAATTTGTGTCACATATAAAACAGTTCTGCATCGCTTTGAATGATGCCGTGCTGGTGAACTTGACAGCTGCTCCGCCTCTTGCAGCTCTCGCTGCGCAAATTCTGTGTTTATATAAAACGTTCAATAAAATCAAACCATGGATCGCTGGTCCAGCTCACCAAAACACCAGAAAATCTGATGGGACTCGGTCAGCAACTAAAACCCGAGTTTAATTCTCGTGACAACCTGAGGCATTTCCGTGTTCATTTTACTCAGCAGGAAGGTGGAGGAGAAGGAGGACGAGGGAGCGATTACTTAACTTTTGGGGGAAAAAAAACAAAAGAAAACTCCAGATAAGGGATTAAGAAGGGGAAATTAATAAATTTGTGTCACATATAAACCAGTTCTGCATCGCTTTGAATGAGAACATGCGCTGCTCGCTGACTGAGCGCTGGCAGAGCCCTTTTATAGGACGCTGCGCGCTGGGACTGGTGGGGGCGTGGGTTAGGGTCCAAAACTCCGCCCCTTCTGTTCTCTGATTGGTCCGAACAAAAATCTACCGGAGAAATCCTAGTGGGTGGGTAAAGTCCCAGACTGTGCAGTGAAGGGAAATGAGAATTGAGCGGAGCTGTGCAGGAAGGCGAGGGCCAGGCTAGCTTTAAAGTAACACAGTGTTAATCCTGTCATTCTATAATATATCACCTTATGAATAAGCATGGGGCTAACGAGTTCCTAGCCACACAAGCAACAAACACCCAAACACTGCAGCTCATGTTATTTAGCAGCCAAGCACAGCGTTAGCAACATGCATGTTGCCAGTTCATGCAAGATTATAATAATTTAGTTGTTTACTTGTGAGCAAGGTACAGTTGAACAAGAAGCTGGCTAAGGTTACATAAGACTCCACTAACCTAAATTAATTTCACATGCTAAAGTAAGGTAGCGTTTAGCAACTTCACTTACCTCGACGTGTTTTTTCAGATTTGACGGCAAATTTTTGAAAGACAGGAGTTCATGGTTTCGGGGGAGGCAAAGTTGACACCGGAATCTCCACGAGTTGTTTTTAGAACCGGTTAACTCAAATAAGTTTTTTAAATAAGGCCATGGATGGTGCGTATCTTCTTGCTGGCTCTCCATGGTGGAATCCATTTTGGGTGTGTTGTTAGGTAGAGGTGCAGGAGCACGCAGGTTGTCTACGTCACTGGCACAGCTCTTGCTGAAGGCGGGTCTAATGTTACCTGCCTGCTTTGCATTGGTTACTTTCTACGTCCGTAACTTTCAAACTAACGAACAAAAAAAAAAAAAAAAGCCGCAATGCGACTTCAATGTAACGTGTAACGCAACGCATTTTAGAAATGTAGTGCAGTAGAAAGTACAGATACTTAATGCAAAATGTAGTGAAGTAAAAGTAGAAAGTACCCCTGTTTAATTTTACTTAAGTAAAGTACAGATACATGAAAAATGTACTTAAGTACAGTAACGAAGTACTTGTACTTCGTTACTTCCCACCACTGTCTGTCGGACACATGAGCTGGGAACGGTCGGTGGACCCTAGCGGCCGAAAGTGGTACTGCTCCATTTTTTTTTCGTCAGAATGAATGGAAACTGTCATATCTCAGCCAAAAATGTGTCTAAAATATGGGAAAAAATCCATACTGTATGTCGCTTCGCCCCATAAGTCGCAGGACATGAAAATTAGTTAAAAAAAACTGCAACTTATAGGCCGGAAAATACGGTAACTAAGGAGCTTCATCTGCTGTTGTTTGACCAACTTTCCTGAAAATCAATGTGAATGGCTTCACTGTCAACTTTGGGAAATGGGTTGGAGGATCTGTTGTACTATTTGTGACATAACCTGGAGTCACAGATGAGTTTGCCAAGTGTCCAGTTGGTTAAGTAAGCATCCATCCATCCATCCATCCATCCATCCATCCATCCATCCATCCATCCATCCATCCATCCATCCATCCATCCATCCATCATCCATCCATCCATCCATCCATCCATCATCTTTGCCCACTTTTTCCTTTTCGGGCCATGGGGTTCACTGGTGCTCATGTCCAGCTGTCACTGTGTGAGAGGCGGGGTACACCCCTGGACAGGTCTCCAGTCCATCACAGGGACACATTGACAAACAACCATTCACTCTCTCACTCACACCTAGGGACAATTTAGAGTCACCAATCAGCCTAACATGTATGTTGTTGGTCTGTGGGAGGAAATTGGAGTACCCAGAGAAAACCCACACATGCACAGAGAGAACATGCAAACTCCACCCAGAAAAGTCCCCTGGCTGGGATTCAATCCAGTTACTTTCTTGCTAAGAGGCAGCAGCTCTTCCTATTATGCCACCCAGAAAGCATAAACTACTAGAAAAGTAAAGCTAAAGTAGAGACATGAGTGATAAGCTTTGCGTGGGGGTGAAACTTGCCTCTGTCACACATCTGTGATGCATCTATTAGCACAAATCATTTCCACTGATCGTTAACAGTTTCAGTGTGAGTGAAAGGCAGCGTGCAGAGCTTTCTCTATTTTGACGTCATGGCCCAAGAAATATATTGTAGTTTTATTTCTGAAACATTCCATCAATGCTCCTTCAAAATCAAATGGAATGAGCTACAAACACAGCTTTGCTCAGAAAAAAGAAGGGACTGAATTAGCGATGCCTTTTCATCAAAGTGAACTGGGTCTGAATTCATGGGCCCACTACTGGGAATATTAATGTTTAATGCACACATCCTCTATGTGTAGCACTATTGATGGATGGGTCAGGTGGATTCCGCCCAGGGAACCCATTCATCAAATGACAAAACCAGATAATGTCCGGCACCTACAACAAGCTACTGGCTCTAGGGAAACATTCTTGTCTGAGTGGAGAAGAACTGTGTGAAAACGGTGACATCTCAAATAGAAACAGAGCTCCAGCTGTGCATGCGGAGCAGATAGAACATTTGAACAAGCAGGAACAGGCATTTGCTTTTTACAGCCCTCTCACTGGTCATCTGTTATCTTAATGAAATGCAAGAAAAACATTTTTGAAGGCCAGTTTTTTTTTGTAAGGGGCTGTGAGCCAAAGGCTTTCCAGACTGCCTGCTTGACGCTGGGTAATTCCCTTAGGTTTAGTTGGCTATGCTGTTCTGATCATATTACAGTCACCAGGGTGATAAACACTGAAGCTGAGTGGGCAACTGGTCTGTTGTGGGGTCTGCTAATTGCTTCGAGACAGACAAGACATGCTAAGCATTGTTTTCTGAATATTTATACCAAAGCTGCTGAAAGAATATCTACAAACACATATGATTTCAGTTGACCAAGTGGCTGTAAAAAGCCACATAGTTTATTGAAAAAAGCTCACCGATATGCTTCCACAATGCATTTCTAGAGAGGCTAATTAATTTTTAGCCTTTTGTTAACACCCAAAACAAATTAAGAGTTAAATGGACAAATTACTCTATAATCTTTTTACAGTGTAAAGTGAGAAAATTGATTTTGATCAATTAGTCTAAAGGCCGAGATACAGTGAAGCAGACTCCGTATACGCGCGTATATGCCCGTATACGCGCGTATACGGAGCCTCTGCTACAGCTCGGCTGATGTTCTCGCGTAGATTCTCGTGTTTTCGCTCCAAATTCTACGTCATTTCCTCCGTACCGTCACTTCCGATCGTCACTTCCGCTAGTTTTTCGCTCCACGGAGAGGACTCAACTGAGCTCGCTGATTGGTCACTTTGACACGCCTACTGAAATGATTGACAGATTTCAGTCAGCTCAAAGTGAAACCTATCGTGAGCAGCTCGCTCAGACTTCTGCGGTGTTCTGATACGGTCTTTCTACTATATATGTTATAAAAAGTTCTCTCAGAAATAAAAATAATAACAGGGAGTGCTTTTCCTGCAGCCCACAGCCCACCAGGGAATATATAAAACATCGCGCACCCAGGTAGGACCTGAATTCATTCATTTCATTCATCGAGTGAACGGAGGAAGAAGCGGTTACTTGACTTTAGGCAAAAAAACAAAAGAAAAGGCCCGATCAGCGATAAAAAAGAGGAATTTATTTCATTTGTGTAACATACAAAACAGTCCGGAGCCGGGGAAGTTTAGGTCAGACACCGCGCATCGCGTATGCGAATCGCGTATGCGTAGTAAAAAAATACCTTTGCGCGTACTTGCCCTGAGGGGCTACGCGGGGCTACGCTGCGTACGGGGCATACGTACGCTGCGTATTGGCGTATCGTGAGGACGCGCGAGTGTATCTCGCCCTTTAGCTCAGATCCTTTCGAAAAGTGACAGTCACATTCAGACTTCAACAGACTATGTCCCTTTGTTTGTAGGTTGACATATTAAAGCAGTAGTTCAGATCTTTTGAAGATGGAATCCTCCCGCAGAAATATCACATTTTCTGCTGGAATGACCATGTAATATAAAATGGTATTATTAGCTCGCTTGGATTAGACCGTCTTATCGATCTTATTGCTTTAGCTAACCTGCTTTAAAATCAGTTTATATTCATCGAGGCTATGTTAAAATAAATGATCAAACCCAGCAGTCTGTTAAGTCTGCCACAAATAAGGTACTCTTAAGGTACTCTTAAGGTACTCTTCAGGTACTCTTAATAGTTCCAGAAACTCGCCTTAAGCGCAGGGGTGACAGAGCGTTCTCTGTAGCAGGCCCAAGACTCTGGAACGAGTTACCGCTGCTCATCAAACAGGCCCCCTCCCTCTCGGTTTTCAAATCCCGGTTAAAAACTCACTACTACTCCATCGCTTTCAATGCCAGCTGATGTGTACTGGATCGTTTGATTTATGATCTGCAATGTTTTTATGTTTTTCGTGTTGTACTTCATTGTATGTGTTGCCTGTTGCGTGTTTGTTTGTCCAGCACTTTGGTGGACTTGTTCCTGTTTAAAGTGCTTTATAAATAAAATGGTATGGTATGGTATGGTATGGTAATAAGGTAGTGGTTACCACATGCTGAAAGAAATAGACTCATAAAAACTAGCCTGAGAACAAGCCACAAGGCTTTTATAACACCAAGGTGTTTCAGTCGCTACAGTAGATTGAAATGAGCTGATGTGGTCGGACCTGAATGGGTTCAGTGCGGTGTGCATTTATTAATGTTTCAGAATATTTTCCTCAGCTTATTAATATTGTTGTTTGTTCACTCACCAAATTTCTCATTTTCCATTTTATCGGCTTGCTCCCCTGAGGTGCACTTTCTCCATTTCTTGATTTACTGGCACACACTTGGAAATAACACCGGTTGATGCACGGTACATGCAGTTATTTTACATTTTTTATCTTCTCTCGGTTTTTGACGCACGTTTATTTCCTCTGATTCCCACATCCTCTTTCAGTTTGAATGATTTGCCTCTTAGGGCCACATGCCTCCTGTCATATCTGTCTGCTCTCATCTTAAAGCCTGCCATGTCTGATCTGAAATGGCCTTCCCTGGTCATGAAATATGAAAGCAATCATGCAGCAGATCCTCATCACCTGATCATCTATCTTCCTCTAAGCGCTTCCTAACAAAGCTATAATAAATTGACCTAATTTTTCTGAATAGCTTTTGTATTACGATAAACTATTTTTTGTTATATTACCTCAGCATTTTTTCCTCAGACCCAGATCCAGTGTGTTATTAAAACTTTTATTGAGGTATTTGTCTGAATGATTTGCTTTGAAAAATAGTTGACTCAAATTGAAGAGGATAGAGAAAGTGGACCATCATAAACATGGACACATGACTGTATTTCTGTAAAGGTCGGTTTACTTTCTGTGGAACCCTTGGCTGAAAATAGGTCGATTTGCTCTTGTTGTAAACGTTGGGTTTGTCATTTAATGAAACATCCAGAAATGGTCTTGCACTGGACTCATTGCCTGCAAACTGCAGCATTGATTAGAGGTAGAGACATGGTTGGATTGAGAATGGCCTATTATCAATGAAAACTGGGGCAGAGAAGCATTATCTGCCAATAAAAGCCAGAGAATAAGTATACATATGAACAGTAAAGGCTGCTGCCTATTAAAATAGGGCAGTTTGAAAAAAGCATAATGAAATTGTGACCTATACTCCAAGCTCACCTACAAAAGGTTCATCTCCCCTGTTGCCCTCCACATGACAAAGCAGATGTAGTGAATTAGTAGTTACATGTACTCACTGAAAATTAAGTTGTGACAAAAAAAAGTAAAAAAATAAATAATAATAATTCATTTTAAATATAAAACACAAAAAAGACAATTACAAATTGTATGAAAAACAAAACAACCAAGATAAATGAAAGGAAGCAGAAGAAGAATAAAATTCTTATATATCTGCCCCTTCTTTAAACAAAAATCCATTCAAACAATCATTTCAAACAATGATTATCCATGAACAAAAATAATAACTCATAACAATTTGCCGATTTAGTCAAAGTCAAAGTCAAAGTCAACTTTATTGTCAGAACTGCAATATGTACAGGACATACACAGGACCGAAATTGCGTTTCTCTCAGTCCCTCGGTGCAACAGTAACCATCTAAACACTAAACACTAAAACATTTAATAAACATAAGCATAAAATAGTAAAAGTGTAACACTGTCCTGAGTTTTTTCATAATAGTATAAAAGTATGAAAATTTACACCAACACTGAAACACCAAACACCCCTAAAACACCAAACACCCAATGAACATAAGCATAAAATGAAATAATAAAAGTGTAATACTGTCCTGAGTTTTTGCATAGTAGTATAAAAAGTATAAAAAGTATATCTATAAAATAAACTGAAGGTTCTAGCATTGACATTTGCAAAGAGTGGCACAGCAGCATATAAGTTAATGTACACAGTATATGTATGAGGTAGTTGATGTTGGTATAGAGGCAAAGTGGCATATGCAGTGAGGCACATAAGGCACATTTGGCATCCTTAGATAAGGCTAGTCAGAGAATGCTGTATATGTATCTGCAGTAGTGTAGATAAAAGTAGTGTAAATGTAAACAGTAGTAATAAATGTAAAGCAGTAGTAATAAATGTAAACCGTATTAATAAATGTAAACAGTGAATGTAAACAGTAGTATGACTATAGGCAGTAATGTAATACAAACATTAGTGCAAATATGAGAAGTAGTGCAAACTGAATGAGCACATGACCGAGAGTTTAGTGAATAACCCGTTTGATGACACAGAGTCCAGTGTTAAAAACTTTGTGTTGAGTGGTAATGTGTGAGAAAGTTTTTTGTGTTAAGGCAGTTCAAATGGGAGGGGAGGCAGAGCAGGCAGAGTGTTTAGCATTCTGACTGCCTGATGAACAGAGCTGTCTCTCAGTCTACTGGTACGAGCCTGGAGACTCCTCAGTCTCCTCCCTGCCTCAGTCTCCTCCCTCCTCCTGACTTTATATTCCATTTAGTATTTTAACTAGGGATGGGGCCGATCCGATCCAGTATCGGTATCGGTATCCGATACCAGCATTATTTAAGTATCGGGTATCGGATCAAACCTGCCGATACTCTTCCGATCCAGCTTCAAAGAGCACTTGAACCCCTCTATTGTAAGGCTTAAGAGTGTCTTCATTGGGTTTATCTCAAACAATGTTAAAATGAATAGTTTGGGTGCAAAAGTTTCATTATACAGAGTCAAATACCTGAACAGTATCGGATCGGGAAAGTATCGGTATTGGTCGATACTGAGTTAATAAGTATCGGATCGGAAGTGAGAAATGTGGATCGGTGCATCCCTAATTTTAACATTCATATATATCTTTTTAGGAATTTCTTCCTAATCATTTTCTTAAATAAAGACATAGACTTAGCTTTTGTGACATTATTTTCTAAACTATTCCATAAACCTATTCCATATATTAAAGTAAACCGACCCTTTAAACAAGTTCTATGCTTAGGTTTAACAAAAACGTTTGTTCCCTTGAGATTGTAACAACTTTTCCTTTTTACAAAATGCTTTTAAATATTTGAAGGTAGTGTATTATTTTGTGCTTTATACAAAGTACTTTAACAAGAAAATATTATATTCCACCAGATCATAAAACTTCAGTAGTTTCAATTTACAAAATAATATACTTGTAGGGTGACAATAATGCATTCTTGTTATAATTCTTAATAAAAGAATAAAATGATAAATAAAATAAATAAATAAAAGAAATTCTTTCTTAGAACTGAAACCAAAAAATTGAGGACCTGTCATGGTTAGCAAAACTCCGTCACTGGTGAAAATGCAAAAAAGCTTAGTTAATTGAATTATGTGGATTCAATCAGTTTTTGTATAAGTGTGAGTCTCTGAAAGTCCTGTCTCAAGGTAATTGCCTGCATTTTCCACTTGGTTACTCAGTCTTGCATTCAAACCACACGTCTTCGTAATCACATGGCTACAGGGGGTATTACTGTATGTATATGTCTAGATTTTATATTTTATGGTACAGATTACATTTTTAGTGTCATAAAAATAATCAAGCAAATAATAATAAAAAAATTTAAAGAAAGAAAAACAACTTACCTTGAAGATGATAATAACAGCAGTAATGAAAGGAAACCTGACAGGCAAGGATTGCCTTCAGGTGTGCCACAGCTTTGTGGCCTGCAGTAGAGAAACACAAGGTCATTTGAATTTCACATCATTATTTAAGATGTGGGGGTGAAATAAACAGCTCACATGAAATGGCATGTTAATCCATGAAACTGACGTTCAGTGTGACAATTCTGATGCAACCATGAGCAAAAGATTTGGAAAAATATACAGTACAGTACATGTCTTTTCTCAGTAGTTATTTCAGACATAAAAAGGAAGGCTTTAAATTAAACTATGCATAATATTTACATTTCCCACTCTTTTCCCCAGTTTGTTCTCCTGGGATTAAAGTTGTATTTTTATTTTATTGCAGCAATCTTTGCTATAAGTTTTTTTTAATTCAGTTAAGAATGTTATATTTTCATAAAAAAAGGTTAGTTTTCAGTGAGGATATGTCCAAAACAAAGCCCAAAGCAAACAAATGATAAAAAAAACAATTTAGCTAGATTTATTTGTATTTTTTATGTATCTTAGCCCTTCGATAGCAGATATAAGAGCTGCAGAAAAAGAAGTTTCAGTGGTCAGCGTGTTTATCTTAAATACCTCCAGTGAAAATGACCCAGGCCAGCTTTCTGGGAAAATTGCAGCTGACTTTTGAATTAAACTTTCAAACCCGAGGGTTGCGTTCATTAAAAATTGAAAAGATTTTTGTTGGAGCAGCAGTTAAAGATTGTGACTCATGAATCAGATTATTCGTCTGCTGTGGGGGAAAAATGACTGGCTCATATGTCAAGGTAGTTTTATGTTCTTATTAACAGGAAATTAAATTCATCTATTGGGAAGCATAGACTGACAGGTCTTGATGGAGCCAATTACTCCACCATTAGTCAATACAGTATATTCATGTTGTGCAGCAATCTTCATTCCTACATCTCCATCAGAGACAATTAAACTTAATGTAACCCATCACGATTGTCCAGATTTGGTGGGTTGGATCTATTTTACAGTAATGACGAGTCAATAAAACAATTTAAAAAAAGCAAAAACAAATAAAACAAACAAAAAGTTGCTAAATTAAACCCACCACAACTAGGCACATCATACTTTCAATCATGCATCTTAAAAAAATGAATCATGAATCCTGACTTGTTTTACAACATTAGCAGGCATTGTGTATTTGAAAATATGATTATAGTTCCTAGGTGTAAGTGAGAGAGTGAATGGTCATTTGTCTCATTTGTCTCTATGTTATGGACTGTTATGGACTGGAGAGCTGTCAATGGTGTCCCCTGCCTCTTGCACAGGGATGACTGGACATGGGCACCAGTGACCCCCGTGATCCATAAATGAAGAAGCAGGTAAAAGATGATGGATGGATGGGTGGATGCTGTCACTGGCACTGTAAGACTAATGTGACAACATTGTAAGTGAACACAACTGAAAATGGTTCATAAATCACCAGTAAATTGTCCATGTCTCGCTCAGAGATGAGCTTTCAGAAATTGATCTGGTCCATCGAAACCAAAGAGATGGAGCAGAACTCTGCTGTGCTGAGGCAGAGTGATGCATTCAATGTGTGTCGGACGTTTTCCTGATGTCATTTAACGAATTAACTCACTTTGGTGATTCTCTTTGCTGTTAACTACTTTTATAAACTAACTGCAAAGTTGCTGTGCGTCATCATCAACATCCTCTCGGTAATAAATCTGTTTGTATTTAAGTAAAGATGTGAAAAATGTGTGAGAGAGTCATATCCCAGAGACAGTGTGAGCATCGCAAAACATGCTGGGTAGGATTGGTGTGCAATATTTCCGACTGTTTACCACCACCACCACGCACACAGCTCGAGGTTGCATCTGGTAAGGACAGATGTGTGGGGGTCACAGTGTTTAGTAACCATCAGCAACATTCTATTAAATAATTCTTAATTCTATTAAGGCCAATTTTTAAAAGTCAAGCGTTCCTCCTGCCATTATATAAGCGGGGCGCCCTGCCTAGCGAACCGAACTGTGCACATGCAACTCCCCCCGCCCCGTCGGCTTTGACGTAGGTAGCTCTTAGCCAGCGGACACAGTGACGTCACGTTCTAAAGCTCTACAGGTGCGTTAGCTAAAATGCAAGTCTTCCCTCATGCTGAACCCCCCGTCCCCGCTCGAAAACTGTCGGTCCAAACAGCGCCGTGCTCTGACATGCACTCTAACATCGAGATATCTGTTGCACAAGACGATGCCAAGGCTGATATTGAAACAAATGGGGTTGTGTACTTTTATGAATAGTGTACAAATGAACAGAAAAACTCAGTTTTGGTGTTCTGCTCGTGCACTTGTGGGTTTTGTCCGAGTAATCCGGTTATTCCTAAAAAACAAAAAAGAAACCCCCACCCTCCAAAAAGATGAAACGTTTCAACAAGAAGAATCCGTCCAGAGGACCTGTTAGATTTATCAACATGGATTATTGAGGCTGCATCGGGATATATTCTTAGGCAAGTTTTCGTGTTCTGCCAGTGCACTTGTGAGTTTTCTCCGGGTACGCTGGTTTCCTCACAAAAAAATAAAATAAAAATAAATACATAAAATTAAACGGAAAGCCTAAGGAGTACAACAACCCGCCCCCCCCACTGTGGGTTTTCTCCGGGTACTCCGGTTTCCTCCCACAAAACAAAGTGGTCGCCGGTTTGACAGCATCAAAACATGGGTGAAAAAGGTGAAACATCCACACCTGCCTCATCCCCATTTGCCCCACCCTGGACCTTTGAGCTGCCCCCAAAACAAGTCTCTCTTGAAAACGAGTCCTCATGACTCAATGAGACTTCCTGCATAAATAAAGGTTAAAAAAATAAATGTGAGTGGAAAAGGTGAAACACCCACACCTGTCTCCACCCTCATTGGCCCCACTGTGGACCCCACCTTCTTCTTCTTCTTTCGGCTTTTCCCTTTTCAGGGGTCGCCACAGCAAGTCATCCTCCTCCTCCTCACTCTTATCTTCTGCATCCTCTGTCCTCACTCCATCTACCTCCATGTCCTCTCTAACTGCATCTATATACTGTACTCCTCTTTGGCCTCCCTCTTTGTCTTTTTCCTGGCAGCTGCATTTCTAACATCCTTCTACCAATATACCCACTGTCCCTCCTCTGGACATGTCCAAACCATCTCAGTCTGGCCTCCCTAACTTTATCTCCCAGTTGTTCAACATGTGCTGTACCTCTGATGATCTCATTCCTGATCTTATCCATCCTTGTCACTCCTAAGGAGAACCTCAGCATCTTCATTTCTGCTACTTCCAGTTCTTTCTCCTGTCTTTTTGTCAATGACACTGTCTCCAGACCATACAACATAGCTGGTCTCACCACTGTCTTGTAAACTTTTCCTTTGACCTTTGCTGACACCTTTTTGTCACAAATCACTCCTGAAACTTTTCTCCATCCACTCCATCCTGCCTGGACTCTCTTTTTCACTTCTTTACCACATTTCCCATTTTCCTGGACAGTGGACCCCAAGTACTTGAAGTCCTGCACCTTTGTGACCTCTGCTCCTTGTAGCCTCACTGTTCCACTGGCCTCCCTCTCATTCACACACATGTACTCTGTCTTACTATGACTGACTTTCATTCCTCTTCTTTCAAGTGCATACCTCCACCTCTCCAAGTTCTCTTCCACTTGTTCCCTGTTCTCACCACAGATCACAATGTCATCTGCAAACATCATAGTCCATGGGGATTCCTGCCTGACCTCATCTGTTAGTCGGTCCATCACCAGAGCAAACAAGAAGGGGCTCAGAGCCGATCCTTGATGCAATCCCACCTCCACCTTGAAGCTATCTGTCACTCCTACAGCACATCTCACCACTGTCCTGCTGTCCTCATACATGTCCTGTACCAGTCTAACATACTTTTCTGCCACTCCAGATTTCCTCATGCAATACCACACCTCCTCTCTTGGCACCCTGTCATATGCTTTTTCTAAATCCACAAACACACAATGGAGTTCTTTCTGACCCTCTCTGTACTTCTCTATCAACATCCTCAAAGCAAAGATGGCATCTGTGGTGCTCTTTCTTGGCATGAAACCATACTGCTGCTCACAGATAGTCACCTCTTGTCTAAGTCTTGCTTCCACAACTCTCTCCCAGATCTTCATTGTGTGGCTCATCAACTTAATTCCCCTGTAGTTGCTACAACTCTGTACATCACCCTTGTTCTTAAAAATGGGCACCAGCACACTTCTTCTCCATTCCTCAGGCATTTTCTCACCCTGTGGACCCCACCATCTGCTCTAAAAAATCTTCTCGTTAGTATAGTGGCGAGTATACCCGCATGTCACGCGGGAGACCGGGGTTCAATTCCTCGACGGGAAGTTGCACATTCTTTGGGCAGCTGTAGCTGAGTGAGTAGTCATCGTCCAATGCAAGAGTGCTGTTAGAATGGGTAAATAAGGGCACAGATTGTGTTGTAAAGCGCTTTGAGTATTTTGATAAAGTAGACAGGCGCTATATAAGTACAGCCCATTTACCATTTACCAAAACAGGTCTCTCTTGAAAATGAGTCCTCATGACTCAATGAGGCTACCCATATAAATAAAGGTTAAATAAATTTATTTATTTATTTATTTTGCTATTACAGTGGCTTTCGTTTATCGCGGGGTGTTTGGGTAATATAAATGAAATACCGCAATAAGTGAAAAACCGTGAAGTAGAGATAGGCCTGTCATGATAAACAATAAATCAATTAATCAATTAATCACATGATGAAATAAAATTATCAACCTCATTTTAATTTATCGGCTTTATCGTTTCTTCGTGTCTCTCTCTTTCTACTGAAGACACTAGATGACAAAAGGCTCAACTCTGGTGCTCTTTATTGACCCCCTCCCATTCTCTTTTCTTTTTAAAATATGTTTTAACCATCCAAAATCGTGTTTTTGGATAGTTATATCAGCTAAGCTGAGAAGCTAAGCAACGAGCTAAGCGAACAGGCGGACCTCGGGAAAAAGACTCTATCTTGTCAAAGCTCCAAATTTCACGGTTGAAACCCGTGCTTTCGTGTAAAAAGTTGTTTTTCTCTGCAAAAACATGCTGAGAATGTGTTTAGAGATTTTTTTATTAATAGCTGTGAAAATTTTTATGCTAAAGAGCTAAAACCACACAGAGCGTCCGTCTTTTTGACAACCGAAAAACAGGAATAAAAGACAGCCCATGTCACGTCAAGGGGCCTCCCTCCCATTTTTCTTAAAGAGACACACTACTCGCTCTGTCACTGTTCATCCTTCAGTGCCATCCAATGGTCAAAAAAAGTACTGCACACAAAAATTAACCAAAATTTCTTCTTAAATTTTACAATTACTAATTATTGTGAAACTTCAAACAATATTATCATTTATCGCAATAGATTGTCATATTTATCGCAATAATTTCTGACAATCACCCCGCAAAATTTGTATGACAGGCATAAGTAGGGATACAGTAGTCCAAGATCAATTCAAGTTATATA
>JBBPBX010018177.1:7677-20599 GCA_038048925.1 Garcialebias charrua | reverse complement strand
GTTAGGGGTCACCACAGCAAACTAGTCGCATGAAAACTTGGCAATTGTTTTTACGCCGGATGCCCTTCCTGACACAACCACAGACCACCGAGCTACCACAGTGCTGTGTGGAGCAGAGAGCTGATATCTAGGGTTTCCGAGGGAGCAGATGGTGTGGGTTAAGGGCCTTGCTCAAGGGCCCAGAGTGGGGCAGACAGGTGTGACCGCTTCACCTGTCCCACCCACATTTTTTGATGTTGTCGGTACCGGGGCTTGAACCGGCAATCTTCCGATCACAAGCTCACCTTCTTAACCTCACATCCAGTCCGACCCACTCTATCTGCCCGTCTCGGAGGAGGGGCAGGCTGAGAGCGGCTGACCGAAATAAGGCTGCCCTCCCCGGACTGAACAAGAAAAACACACCGCTGAAGCCACAGAGCTCAAATGTTTACCGAGAAGTTGCTAAACTTCATCGTAATTAATGACCAACAGCTATCGGCTGTAAAAAACGAAGGATTTTGCAGCTTGATTCTTGCAGCCAAGATATAGACTATCCTCCAGGAGATATTTATCAGTACAACAGTTGACTATCATAAAAAAGCATATTAATTAAAATTTACAAGAAAATTGTATAAAAACAACCCGTAACATAAACAGCTACATTATCAAGCAAAGTAAAATACTAAAAACAGGAACATGTCTGTGTTGGTTTATGTTGTGAACTTAGCAGATGTAAAGCTATTTAATATTTTATTTAATTCATTTATTCATTCATTTACTTTGTAAAAGAGACAAAATAAAACAAATTCGTCAAAAAGAAACAATTGAATGAAAAGAGCAGAAAGAAGAAACAAATTCTTATATTGCCCCCTTATTTAAAAGTATATATAAAATAACTTTAAACAATCACTTAAATTAATCACTTCAATATCCACTTTAGAGCTAGGAATAAAATAAAACACATTTTGTGTCAGCAGAATTTAATTGTAACTTTGAAACTTATCCAACATTAATAAAACTTACCTCAAGTTGCCTTTTTGGACATGCATGCATATATATGTGTACGGTACACATTGTACTTGAGAGGAGATTATTACAGCCTCATATAAAATTGTTGATGATGATATCGGAACGGTATTGGTATCGGCCGATGTCCAGGTTTAAGTTGGATCGGAATGGGGAAAAAGTGGATTGGTGCATCCCTAGTAATAATACATCTCTTGTTCTAAAAGTTGCAATATATCATGCATTTTAAATGAATCCCTTCCTCTACTTATAATAGAGGAAAAAGGGATACTTAAAGGAAGTTACTTTTCACTTAATTAATGTTAGTTTTTTTTAAAGTTTTTATTTATTTATTCCAAGTTGTTTCTTGCTAGTTCTGGCAACCGGAGCCAATGCATTGGCTTGGGGAAGCCTTAGCAGATATATTTAGCTAGTTTTCAGAGAGCTGGCTCACACTGGACTAGTTGGGCCTGGGTTGTCATACAAACACATCACTGCTGGTTGCATTATAGAAACATGTCAAAAATACTGAAAGGGATTAATTCTTAATAACTCCAGTACAGCACAATATAAATCTTTGTGTTTTTCTGTGATTTCAGTAATTCTTTTAAATTGGTTTTAAATCCCTTCATTTATTTTACACAGACAAGTGCCACTACTGTACAAAACTTTTATTTTTCTATCTACAGCTGACATAATTTTTAGAGTGTGCTTTAAAAGGAAAATGTTTCTTGTTGTTTGTCAAATTTCATACATACAGCCTCTCTCTGTGTCTGTTGTTCTGAGGTTTGTGTCAAGCTGTGAAGAACATTAAAGTAATGTGACCTTTTCCTTGGAGATGGAAGGATTTCACTTTAACAGATGGATGAAGCTACTAATGTTACATATTTCATAAAAGCCTTGTTTTTGTACCTTTTCCTTTCTTGCTGCCACTTTCACATTACCTGGCAATTATAACAGTTTTTTTAGCTTAAAATGTAAAAATACAAATTCATGTCATAGCTGACAAAATGCTGCCCACCCACCACCATTTTACGTACAGTTAGTCTAACTCTAATGATAGACTTTTATTTTTTGCCACCATTAAATGTCAGTTTCTTTTTCCACAGTGCCTAAAAACCACAGCGTCAGGGATTGAAGCTTTCACCTTTCAGAGCTGTGACACCTGACAGTATGCCATCAACAGCTTTTCAAAGATGTCCAGAGCTCTAGTTCCTATCTGTCGATCTCATGGAATGAGGAAAATGTGTCTTGATTGAAAAAGTATAGAGATCCAGAGCAGGTGGGAGGGAGGTGGGGAGAAATAATTAAAAATAATCTAATTTCCTCTCAGCAAATTAAGGCCTCAACTCTAATTTGTAATGCTCAGATTAACGGCCAGTTGCACATTAAATTGGATTAATTAGTAGAAGTATGAAATAGATACACCATGTTTTAGGGGAACAATAATCTTAGATTTTTCCCAAATGCATAAACTGAAGGTCACCTTGCCCTTTTGGGGAATAGTTACCATGGCTACAGTAATTTGAGGGTACGCTAACTTTATTAGTGATGGGATGATCATGAGGATGCTTTGAGGGAAGTGAGCAGAGTGTACAGTATAGGCAAAACCGATTGTTTGTGGACTGTACATTAAGAGGAAAAAGTTGTTTTGGAAAGCAGTTCCCTTTATCAGTCAGGTTCACTCGGTGCAACACTATTGCTATGGGAATTACCTGAAGGAATACACTCATGCCTTTATGGCAGTGGGCGTCAGCGTCACCTCAGAGGCCCCGCCCTCTGGGTACTTAAGACGCTAGCGCCCATCCAACGGTCTCTTTTTGTCCTTCACCTCGCTTAAACCTGAACTTCGTGGGACTTCTTTGTAGACATATCGCTCGTTAGAGGTGAGCTTGCTCCCTACGCTGAGCGTACAGAGAAATTTCTTGCGTATTGCTGGGCTGGCGAAAGCTAGTCCAATGCCTTTTTCTTTAACCTCGAAGTTTTTCTCTTCTCTCTCAGCAACTGCTTCGCTCGACGACGCTAACTGCGTCACATCGATACCCTGCTAACGAGTAGCAGGCTAGCCAGCGAAAGCGACACGACGGAGGAGACGTCTTTGGACGAGGATTTTCACACAACGTCACATCGATACCCTGCTAACGAGTAGCAGGCTAGCCAGCGAAAGCGACACGACGGAGGAGACGTCTTTGGACGAGGATTTTCACACAACTTGCTCATTTCTTCTCGGCCATGGCTTCCGAGAAGGGAAAGCGGAAACCCAGATTTGCAAAAAAGGCCAGCAGGCCAGCGAGTCCCAGCTCGCGCGCTTGCTGCAGCGCGGCTATTTCCTATCGGCGATGGACACCCACGAGGCCTGTCCTGTCTGCCTGGGGATGCTGCACGCAAAAACAGCGTTGGACACCCCCAACTCCTGTCCACACTGCAGCCAGATGCTGGAGGCGGTGAGGAGACACCGCGTGGACATCGTGGCCAAAGCCATGGGCGTCGCCGCAGCGCCAACAGACCCGGATCTCACAGAGGCTCTCACTCCCACGCCGGAGCTCGAGAGCATGGATCTGGAGGACAGTGGACAGGTTGAATGGGGGGACAGCTTGGACATGGCGGCTCCCGTCGGAGACTCGACAGCTGAATTCGACACTCGAGGCATGATGAACGCGGATGAGATCTCGCTAACAGCCTCAGGTGAAATTTCTGATGAAGAAGCTGACAACGAGTACGAAGGAGAGGAAGAAGACCTCTCACGGAACCCGGCGCCAGTGCTGCCAGAGACAGACGCATCGATCCCCGCCCTGTTCGACTTGTGTCGCAGAGCGGCGGACGCGCTGCAGATCGCGTGGCCAAAACCTCCACCTCGCCAACAGGTTACGAGGTTGGCAGGGAATTATTTTCATGCCAAGCAGCAATGGACAACGAGGCACAGGATGCCCGGATTTCTTCACGGAGCTTACTCGCACCTGGGCTGAACCTAGGGCTCCCATGCTGCTGCCGCTCTCCCAGTTCCTCGATGTCGCTGGAATGAAAGCAGCGGGAATCGCCAATGTGCCACAAATGGAGGACACACTGGCATCTCACCTGGCCCCCAGATCTTCTGGCACAAAACCAACTTTGCCCAGAAAAGCCTGCCGCGCTTCAGCTGCAAAGCTCGAAAAGTGCTACAGCGCTCAGGGCCTCGCGGCACGTGCAATGAGCGCCTCCGCCATGATGCAGGCGTACCTGGCAGAGAAGCTACAGGAGCTCCAGGTGACAACAGACAAACAGACTGCGACTGAGGTGCTGGAGGAAGCCCGCAGGGCCACTGACTTTGTGCTCCACATGATAGGGACGGCAGCCATCGCACAGGGGAGATGCATGGCTGAAGTGGTCATCGCCTAGCGTAATCTGTGGATGACCCTGACGGACCTTCCAGAAGGTCAGCGGTTCCCCTTTTTGCACCACCCGATTGAGCCGACGGGACTCTTCGTGGGGGCTCTGGAATGGATCCAGAGCAAGCTAGAGCAGAGGCGAAAACAGGCTGAAGACTTCCGTGAGGGGATGCCGAGGAAAACTTTTGCCCCCCCTAAGGACACCAACGGGAGCAGACCCGTGCAGCCTCGACACGCTCAGCCACACGTCGTCCCCCGCAAAAGAGGCCAGCTTACGACGGGGAGCAGCGGCAGAGACCCCCAGTAGGTCCATCTCAGGCTGGTCAGTCCTGGAGCAGGAACAGATTTGTTCCTCGTCAAGCTGTCCTGCCGAGAACCTCCTCGACGAATCGTGATGGGAGACAGAAGCGGGCCTGATGAAGCGGGCCCTCTTCACAGTTTTGCTGGTTTGTCCGCCCACGGGGTACGGGAACCTGGTTATTTCTACCCAGACTTTATTTGTAAAAGACTACGAAAAGCTGGTGACATTAATGTATGCACAAAACATAAGTGTTCTGCTGTGTGTGAAATAAAGACAAACTGTTGTTGCACAAAACACAAAAATAAAAGTACCAAAGCACAGTTTGCCCTGGTTCTTGACTCAAAAAAAAAAAAAAAACGAACAACAACACAGCAACCTTTTTTAAAGACAGTCACGATGAAGGGAGAGGGCTATCACCCCTCCTCCCTCGCGGTGCACAGGGTGCCAGGTCAGAACAATGAACCCCAGCAGGGCGCCCCGGGACTGTCTGTTGCAGACAGATCTCGTGCCCAAGAGAGTCTGGACCTCGTGAATTGGTCCCGATCTTTAGGTGCTAAGCAGAAAAATAAAAATTTTAAAGCTGTAAGTGCTTAAACTGAGACAGGCTTTCCAGCCTGTAAAACCAGCAGGCCACACATAATCAGTGGATCTGAAATATGTGACCAAGCGCAGTGCGCAAGCCTAGCTGCACCTTTAAATAACGACCTTTCATTGGGAGGCTTTCAGCTCTGTCTTGAAACTGCAGAAATGCACTCTGACTCCACCACGGATTACCGTAGTACCGAACAGGGAGGACCCTGATCAGCTCAGGGTGTCCAGCAACCCTGGGGCCCTAGAGCTGGGGCCCCCCCAGTGTCCACAACAGACACCCCACTGGGTCGAGCATTGTCCTGCGCGTTAACCAACACGGCCGCATCCAAGGGGAGATAGGAAATAGTCCACAGAGACTGGACTGCCTAAGGCCTCTGGAAACAACAAGACACGAGATTACTCATCAGCTTCCTGGAATTTAGGCCAGTTTACCTATCTGTGAAACATGAGCCACTCATGTAACGTGCCCCAGGGCTATTGTCACGGAAGGTGACATGCACCCCGGGCAGCTCAAACCACGAGACAGAGGCTCTCTTACGCCAAAAATACACTACATGCGGTCCGGCTCCGCCCCGCTCCGTAGGTCGCAGCTGAGCGAGTCCAATTTCCACTTCCTCCGCTCAGCTCAGGTCCGCATGGATGCGCTGCTCCGAGACGCATGCGCGGGAATTGCGAGATTGCGCGATAAATCAAGTGATAAATAAGTAAGTCAGAACAAAACAATTCATTCGGTGGAAGAAGGAGAACAACAGTAGAGACTGCTGCCTTGATCTTCTCTCGTAAATGAGCGACAGGACATGGTTTGAGCAACAGGAAGTGATGTATTACATTTCAGAATAAAATACTTTATTTATTTATTTATTTATTGTATTGCGTTTGTAGGCGTAGTCATAAATGATAGTTTGACAGCATTTTTGTACAAATAAATCCGTATAGAGCTAGGATTAGTCCGCCCGTGGTGATTTTATTTTGTAAATACGGAAGTTGTGCTCGTTCCTTTTCCTGTTGGTGCGACGTAATCTTCAAAAGTTGACTCCGCACAGCTCCGGCGTCCGGCAGAAATAGAAAAATTTCTAATTTTGACGGACTGCCGTCCGCTCTCCGCTGCTCGCTACCGCCGTGCGGAACCAGTGTAAATTCTGTCATTGATTATAATGGCTCGGCTCGGGTGGTTGCTGAGGCAAAAACTCGGGCGTGGGAGGAGTTCGGAGAGGCCATGGAGAATGACTTCCGTACGGCTTCGAGGCGATTCTGGTCCACCATCCGGCGTCTCAGGGGGGGAAAGAGGTACGAGACCAACACCATTTATGGTGGAGGTGGCGTGCTGCTGACCTCAACTCGGGATGTTGTGAGTCGGTGGGCGGAATACTTCGAAGACCTCCTCAATCCTACTGGCACGTCTTCCACTGAGGAAGCAGAGCCTGGGGACTTTGGGTCGGGTTCTCTGATCTCTGGTGCTGAGGTCGCCGAGGTGGTTAAAAAGCTCCGCGGTGGCAAGGCTCCGGGGGTGGATGAGATTCGCCCGGAGTTCCTTAGGGCTCTGGATGTTGTAGGGTTGTGTTGGCTTACGCGACTCTGCAATATCGCGTGGACATCTGGGGCAGTTCCCTTGGATTGGCAGACTGGGGTGGTGGTTCCCCTATTTAAAAAGGGGGACCGTAGGGTGTGTTCCAACTATAGGGGGATCACACTCTTAAGCCTCCCTGGTAAGGTCTATTCAGGGGTTCTGGAGAGGAGGGTCCGTCGGATAGTCGAACCTCGGATTCAGGAGGAGCAGTGTGGTTTTCGTCCTGGTCGTGGAACACTGGACCAGCTCTACACCCTCAGCAGGGTCCTGGAGGGTGCGTGGGAGTTTGCCCAACCAGTTTACATGTGTTTTGTGGACTTGGAGAAGGCATTCGACCGCGTCCCTCGGGGGGTTCTGTGGGGGGTACTCCGGGAGTATGGGGTACCAGGCCCTTTGATAAGGGCTGTTAGGTCCCTGTACGACCGGTGTCAGAGCTTGGTCCGCATTGCCGGCAGTAAGTCAGGCTCGTTTCCGGTGAGAGTTGGACTCCGCCAAGGTTGCCCTTTGTCACCGATTCTGTTCATAACTTTTATGGACAGAATTTCTAGGCGCAGCCAAGGTGTTGAGAGGATCCGTTTTGGTGACCTTAGAATCGCTTCTCTGTTTTTTGCAGATGATGTGGTCCTATTGGCTTCATCAGCTCGTGATCTACAGCTTTCGCTGGAGCGGTTTGCAGCTGAATGCGATGCGGCCGGGATGAGGATCAGTTCCTCCAAATCCGAGGCCATGGTCTTGAGCCGGAAAAGGGTAGCATGCCCTCTCCGGGTCGGGGAGGAGGTCCTGCCCCAAGTGGAGGAGTTTAAGTATCTCGGGATCTTGTTCACGAATGAGGGAAAACTGGAGCGTGAGATCGATAGGCGGATAGGTGCAGCGTCCACAGTGAAGCGGGCGCTGTACCGGTCTGTCGTGGTGAAGAGAGAGCTGAGTCAAAAGGCAAAGCTCTCAATTTACCGATCGATCTACGTTCCCACCCTCATCTATGGTCATGAGCTTTGGGTTATGACCGAAAGAACAAGATCTCGGATACAAGCGGCTGAAATGAGTTTTCTCCGCAGGGTGGCTGGACTCTCCCTTAGAGATAGGGTGAGAAGCTCAGTCATCCGGGAGGGACTCGGAGTAGAGCCGCTGCTTCTCCACATCGAGAGGAGCCAGTTGAGGTGGCTCGGGCATCTGGTTAGGATGCCTCCTGGACGCCTCCCTGGTGAGGTGTTCCGGGCACGTCCCACCGGGAGGAGACCCAGAGGAAGACCCAGGACGCGCTGGAGGGACTATGTTTCTCGGCTGGCCTGGGAACGCCTTGGGATTCCCCCGGAGGAGCTGCTCCAAGTGGCTGGGGAGAGGGAAGTCTGGGCCTCCCTACTTAGGCTGCTACCCCCGCGACCCGACCCCGGATAAGCGGAAGAAGATGGATGGATGGATGGATGGATTATAATGGGTGCGTATTTGCTACGGAGGTCGGACCGGAGCGGGGCGGAGCCGGAACGCATGTAGTGTATTTTTGGCGTTAGGAGAGCCTCTTCTAACCCCAGAACAGAGGCGGAACCAAAGGCTTGTGAACCAGATCTGGCCACGGTGTAGCCGGGCATCCGTAGGTCTGTCCGCCTGCAAAACCTGCACGCTCTACGACCTGTGCCTCTCATTAAACGAAGCAAATGCAGAGGCTCTGGCCCATGGCTGGCCAGCAAGGGCGCTGTGTTGCACCTCTCCCCACGCACTTCCAATTCAGGTGACGTGGGAACACACATGCAAGGGAGACCCCTCCCTAATATTGTTGGCCCCCAGGTGGCCATGGGGCCCATGGCCCTCGGAGGTGTGCTTAATGCTGATACCCTGGCAGCTGCTTCCCTACAGGGACCTGCTGAGTCAACCACACGATCAGCCTCTCCACTTACATCCAGGACTGTGGCAAATCTCAGCTTGGTTGCTAAGAGGAACAAACTGATAGCTTCAGGTCTCCCCAACAACGTGAAAAACACAATCCAGTGAGCAAGAGCAGTGTCAACACAGACTCTCTATGCTCGCAAATGGCGTGTTGTTGAGGCTTGGTGCATGGAAAGGAATATTGTCCCATATTCCTGTGACCTGGTCCAGCTTCTTACCTTTCTACAGGATCTGCTGGAAAAAGGCAGCTCATTTTCCACCATTAAGGTGTTTTTGTCAGCCATCTCGGCTTGCCACGAAGGCTGGGGGGGAAAACACCCGGTGCACACCCTCTCATGATACGGTTCATGAAGGGCGTATTGAGGAAAAGACCCCCCAGCAGGACTCTGGCCCCTGACTGGGATCTCCAGTTAGTCCTGAATGCTCTTTGTGAGCCCCCATTCGAACCTCTGAGCAACATTAAGATAGGTTTGCTATCTTATAAAACTGCTCTGCTCTTGGCTCTTTGCTCAGCTAAACATGTAGGTGACCTCCACGCTTTATCTGTGCACCCAATGTGTACAAAGTTTGCCCCTGATGGGTCAAAGGTCACCCTACGTCCTAACTCTGCATATGTCCCAAAGGTTCCAACGTTGAATCCCAGGTCTGGACTTTGAACTTTCTTCATTTCTTCCTGCTCTCGTCCTCACTGAGGAACAGAGGAGGTTTAGAGCACTCTGCCCCATCAGGGCCTTGGGTGCTTACATTGAAAGAACAGCTGATTAGAGGAAAACAAACCAGCTGTTTGTATGTTTTTCCAACCCGGCTGCTGGCAGGGCCCTGTCAAAACAGCGCCTCACACTGGGTAACTGAGGCCATTAAAAGGGCGTACAGTAGCAAAGGTCAACAGGTGCCCTCTGGGGTACATGCCCACTCCACTCGTGGCTTGGCCGCCTCGTGGTCACTGTTCAAGGGCGTACCAGTTGCAGACATCTGTGCAACTGCAAACTGAAGTTCAACAAACACGTTTGCAAAACATGACAGTTTGGACGTTACTGCGTGTGATGTCACTCAGGCTGTCCTCTCTAACACACAGTAGAGAGCAGCCGAAAAGATGCCTAATGTATAAAGGCAGAAGTTCTCACAAGCATGCATTTTACTGAGCATTTCAAGGGCGTGAATGAATTACGTTCCCATAGCAATAGTGTTGCACCGAGTGAACCTGACTGATAAAGGGAACTGAAAGTTATGCACCATAACTCATGTTCCCTGAAGGAAGGGAACGAGGTGCAACACAGTTGGCCCTTTTCAATGCCAAAGCTCGGTGAAGTGCACTTGGAGACCGTTTGGATGGGCGCTAGCGTCTTAAGTACCCAGAGGGCGGGGCCTCTGAGGTGACGCTGACGCCCACTGCCGTAAAGGCGTGAGTGTATTCCTTCAGGTAATCGCGCGGGGGCGTAATTCCCATAGCAATAGTGTTGCACCTCGTTTCCTTCCTTCAGGGAACATGAGTTATGGTGCATAACTTTCAGTTTTCATCTCTCTTAAGTAGGTGCACACATTTTGAGGACATTTAATCTTTGAGACCTAATGGGGATGGTGGCTTCTTAAGAATGGATTATTTAAAGGTGTTGTGACATGATGCTAAAACATAGACATTTTAGAAAGAGGAGCTACTCAGCTTTGATTGTTTGTACACAGATGCTTCGAATAATTAATATATAAAAGTATTTTTAAATAAAATACTTTTAATGACATAACTCTGCAGTGCGTTGTATTCAAATGCCGACACATTTTTATGACGCAATTGCCAGAACGCACCTTGTAAATAACCAATAGCGTTGAATATATAAACCGAGGAAATAAGTCAGAGTCAGTCAGAGTCAGTCAGAGTCAGAGTACTTTTATTGACATTGCACAAGTTTGCACTAGTACAGCGTGAATATGTACGCACAGTCATCCGGAAGGGGGCGAGTGTGTGAAGCTGCTGCTATCAGACCACATGAGACATCATATCACATTATGTTCTTCAGCGCGGCCTCTCCCATCCGTATCGGGATGAAGGTCAAAGGTGTGAAAACAAGGAAAGAACCATGAGGGTCACAGCGTTGGTATTAAAAAAAGATGTATCACATTTTGTCTTTCATGACACCATATGAGACAGAAAAAACTATACCAGAAGCACATTTAAGACAATCACATGTTGCATTTTGAGACTGAGGCAGTGAGATTTCTGTCCATGAGACATTCCAGATAGCAAACAGTTCTGAGATGAAACCAGCCGGCCTCCGATAACGCTCATAGAAAAGTTCTCCGGGGGGGGGGGGGTAGCGGTAGGTGCAGCTGTTTGCCTCAGTAAAACACGTCTCAGGAGAAATTTGATATCCAGCCTTTTCCAAGGCTGTTTAGGGTAAGTCAGATAAGGATTACAAATATTTTTCACTTCAGGCAGACAGTATAATTTCCTTCAGCCTTGAGTCCTGCTGGGCAACTCTGATATGGTCCAATTCGGGACTTTTTCCACTGATCCAAGCTGTGGCCCTTAGATGTTGACCAACAGCGTCCAGAGTCCCAATCCGAGCGGATGATCTGCGATCCTCAGAGATCGTGTTCACCTTCCGGATTAGCTCGTAAACAGCTGATTTCCGAGGTCACGGCGCAGATCAGATCGGGTGCTCCAGCATTAGGTCCTGCTGAATCTCTCCCTCATTTGCCGATAGGCCAGTGCTCCACAAAACGCCAAAAAAAGCAAAGCGCTGCCATCGTAATCCAATTTAATCCAGATTCTTCACATTCCCTCAGAGCACACAGAGAGCGAGACGCTCACCATTCCATCGAATCCATGGCGTATCCTCTCGTTTCGTCTGCGGGGATGGGCCGGCTCCCCCGTGCCTTGCCTTTTGTTGAAATCTTTCAGTAGAGTTGATTTCCCATACCACCCAATTCATCTTAATCTTCGTTCGAGGTGCTTCATGAGAAGCTGCAGACAAGACAAGAAGCAGCAGCAGGGGGGGGGGGGGAAGGACGGGGGAGGAAAAGACAGAAGCGACTGCCTCCTTCAGATGCCAGAACAGACATCTGAAGTTAAATTCAGTTAAAGTTTAAGCAATCTTAAATTGCTTAAATAAGCAACTTAAGTGAAGATTTGAGCGATTTGTCTTCAGTTTGGGAAGCCGAAGTTAGTTCGAGTGATGAACAAGAAACAGCTGGTTCCACTGTAGGACTGCAGCCGTATTTATTTGAGTCTTACTGTTCATGGTGCGAGGGGGAGTCCGACATGTCAGACGAGCAAGGTTCCAAGGGTGAAGGGCTGGAACCCAATCGTAGTCATCTACAGAGCTGGCGATGTTAGAACACCCAAATGCGACACAACGTTTTTCAAGTTATACAAAAGAAAATAGGCGATCTTGAAGACATTGACACTGCGTGCTAATAGCAGCCTGCAGACAGAAGTCCTTGTCTCTACGGCACAACGTCGCATGTGTAAGTACCCATATGTCCGTGACGAAACACGGCGCCAATATTAAAATCACTTTTGAAACAAATTGTCAATGATTTATCATTTTGCTTGTAAAAACGAACATAGATTAATGATACAACATACAGTATATATGCTGTGCCACTTTATGCATACAGTACTGTAGTTCTAAAATCATGTCACACCACCTTTAAGTGCATGTGGAACTGATATTCACTCTGGAAAACAAACAAACAAACAAAAAAAGCATTTTATTTTCAGAAGCAGCATAAAAAACAGAATCTGGTTTCAATTTGAGGGCTAAGGCTTTCTTAATTTTTTTACCATTTTCAAGCACAGAGCATAAAGGGCTCAAGAATACTTTGAGTATGCTGGTGAAGATTCTCAGTCATCCAGGACATGATAAAATCAGAACAAGCGTTCAATACAATAACAAAGTCCAGTTGTTTTTGTATTCAACGCTTGTTCTGAATACTTTGAGTAACACAAGAACAAAGTACTTCATCAGCTGAGCTTTAGAGATCCAGTGGCGTTTAGATCTGAAATAGGATTACAATTTTTTATTTTTTTAATCAAAGTGATTCCATTGTGAGAAGGGCTGGCACTACAGTTGGTTCTTAACAGTTTTTCATAAACAAATAAAAGAAAAAACAAAGAACAAGATTAGTTTCCACAGAGAGCCAACTCGGACCCACATCAGTACATCTATTAAAACATCTCATGCAGTAAATTGGCTATTGGTCTCTGTGAGCCTCCCACCAGCTCATGAAGACAGA
>JBBPBX010018176.1:0-23692 GCA_038048925.1 Garcialebias charrua | reverse complement strand
GGGTGAGTAAATGCACAAGTACAACCCCATCGTATTAGTCAGATTAGTCCTTTAATTGAGAGTCATTATTTGATCCCAAACCATTTTCATTTCTAATCCTAATCTGCGACATGAAAATGTGCATTTGTCGATCTCTTAGCAAAATTTTTCATCATTGGAATTTGCTCCCACAATGAATCACAGATTAATCAACATTACAAACAAAAAATTGTCCTAATTTGGTCATTTTTATGCACAATGAGCTAAAATTTGGAGTAGAAGCCAAAAGTCATTCCCAGCACAGTCTGACAACCAACAGACAACTGTTTATCATGGAAGTCAACAGAGGATGTATAGTTCATAGAATAATATTTTTATAGAATTACTCATAGCTTTCAGCATTCCAAAATGACTAAAAGTAATAATTTTACTTCAAATATATAAACTGACAGAATACAACATGACAGTTCAGATAGGTGCTAATTAAAACTGTGGACACATTTTCAGAAACAAGTCTGCTCCATCTCCATCACATCACAGAGGTCTCCGTTTAACTTGCGAAATAATTCTTATCAAGTAATGTCCCAATTACTGCAACATAGCTCCAAACTGATATTGCTGATTTTTGAGATATGTGTAGTTCATCATATCATGAAGTACTTTGAGATTTGTTCCGCTATGAATGTTTAATATCTTTTATATTACTGACTGCAGTGTCACTAAAATAATTTGGACACTAGAATATCCTGTTGGGTTAACAGCTAAATTTGAAAATTACCTTTGTAACATTGAGGAAAAATTGAACTAACTTTTTTTATTCCTATAGTTTTAAAGAGAAAATCTTGTTTCCCCTCCATACAGTAATTAAAGTTCACCCCTTGATGAGATAAAAGACAGGATGGAGAATGGATACACTTTGTGTAGGTACAGTTTACATACATACACAAACACACAAAAATAAAAATAAAACTGGCCACCTTGATAATTTCAGGAAATTATGCTTTTTAATTTTTACATTACTTAAAAGTTTAGTGTTCTAAAATGATTGCAGTGGACAGAGGGGTAGCTGAAAATTATGCTATGGTGGCCAAGGCCACCGATGTCCAACTCCTGTTTTCACTAATGCACCAGGTTTTTGATTAAATTACTCCCTCCACTCGCTAGGATCTGTCGTTCTCTTCACCTCAGACAAGAAAAAAAAAATCTACCGGTACATATCTTCTTCTAAATAGTGTATATCCTACCTACTTGAATATCTTGTATCAAAAACATTGTTTACTTTCATTCTCTGTTCATTTTGGGTCCACTAAAAAAAACACTCATCTTGAAAACTACAAACATTCACCATCCCTTAGTGAAACAGGACATCAGCGTAACACTGTTTTTCTTGGTTGAAGACTGAGTTTTGTGTGTCATTGTGAATTTATCCTGGGTACTGCGGGCTCCTTGGGGTTATAGAATTAAAGCGAAGAGTGAAGTTAAGTGTTTATCTACAGTACATCCTATAAAAATAAAAACATCTTTAAAAAAATAATGTCTTTAAAGGGTAAAGAACAATGTTGCATTGAAACGCTATAAAAATTCCAACAAGATCACCCTCAAATGATGTGCTTGATTAAGCACTTTTGCACATTTTGTGGCAAAAGTCCACTTTCTGCTCTTTCTGAGAAAACTCTTGCAGATAATTTTTTGCTCACTGTCTAATAAACTATTCACTTAAAAAACACAATATATACCAGTGGTTAAAACATGTCACCTAAACAATCATTTTATCTTTTCTGTAAAATACTCCTCCAGTTCTGTTGATCTACTGTAGTTGACATAGTTTATGAATGTCGCAGAGCAAAGGTCACTTCAATCAAACCAGCTGTAATTGTGTCTCTTGGTGAATTCCAAAGACTCCTGTGGAGCTGGGTGGGAAACTGTGCTGAGAGCTCCACATTTCACTGCTACCCTTCATATGAGAGCACTCTTTGATGTTGCAGAACTCTTGCTGCAAGACAGCCTTTGAATCTGTGGGAAACTGCAGTGGATTAATGGATATTGCAATGAAGACTTTGCTGGGAGCTTTAGTGAGCCAACCATGCAGATCTTTCATCAACTCACCATAAGTCTCGCCCGGCATCTGGCCTGATCGTAACGAATGTCATAGGGTATAATGTTTGTTTTTCTGAAGCTAATTGATCGTCGGTAAATGCTTTAAAAGTGAAAAATGAAAACACAAGATAGAATTAGTTCATTGAAAATGGCTATGTGACAATTAATCGCCTGCTGCAATATAAGCACAAAGAGACATCTTGACATAAAATAGTTTTGCGTTTCCTCTGTAAGATTCAGCTTCATCGTGATTAAGAACTGTCCCAAATGTGAGGATCAACTGAACAGCATGCAAGTGGAGAAAAAAAAATGTTACTGAAAATGATTCAAGTAAATTGTTATTTTTCATAAAAAATACTGTTAAATTTCTTGGGATCAATATTTTGTCTCATATACCACCATCAGTTTTGTTGCCAAGCAATTTTAGGATGGGGGGATTGAGTTTGCAAGGAGTTGGCACAACACAAGAAGACAAAAGAAGTGACATTATGACAGAAACAACTGTTGTTATGAGGCAGTTGTATGACCGCCCAACAGTCAGTCAAAACCATCATCATAAAGATAGTTGAAGTGTCTCCAAGTCATGACATCACACTGACCTTTGTTTTAAGCATGAAAGAACCAATAACAACTAAACTTATTAGAAAAAGTTCATAATTAGGAGGCAGGGGGTACAACTTGTCCCAGAATGAGCATGGTTGCTGGTCCCATTCTGGTTTCAACTTCCATATCCGCAATGGATGTCTAGTTGTATTTAATGGTTGCTGGCCAAAACAATGAATGAAGAACTGTAGACAAAGAGGGTGTCTCATGGACGTATTTGACAGCATTACCAGAATCTGACCATCACATTGTAGGTTTGCATGAAGCCGAGTGGCTGCACTGAACTTTTGCCCTGCATGTAGAGAGTACTGATATCACAGTGGTCCATGTTTGGACCAAATGGGTATTTGAGGGTATCCACACATATCATTAAGGTTTTGGTTGCACAAGACAAACCACACAAAAGGAGTTTTGTTATGTTATGTCTCACGCATTACAGGACTCCTTCAGCAGTTGCCATCTAGGAAAAAGTATTTCACTTTACTATACTTGTTCCTATACTTGTAAAAAAAAATCCAATACGTGTTCCTATATAGCAGCCACGGATATCATGTATTGGACTCTGTATTGCATTTACATGTTCCTAGATAGCACAAGTACTGGACTCTTTACAATATCCTTTGTCCCTTATGCACCATGTAGTGTATACAGTAGTATTAGATGAAGTATGAGTTGACCATCCTAAAAGTAGGCTATAATAGACTATATGCTACGGGGGGTCGTGACGTACTTCCGGTAAAATGCAACACACATCCGCCACTTCCGGTTCCCATCCACTGCCGTTGTTGTTAGCGTTAGCTCCTAGTAGCAAACCATGACAACAACCCGAAACGGGAAGCGGCTGCGCGCTACTGGCACTACAAGTGAGTTCCGTTGTGTCCGCCCACCGGTGGGTACAGCTGTTCCGAGGGGGGGTTTGGGCGAATATTTATCGCGGCTATCCCGTAGGGGGAACGTCGCCATAATTTTATATGGATTTATATGTGTATAGAGTTATTATTGGTGTGTATGCAGATGTTTTATTAATTGTATTTAGTCATTTATGTTCGTGTCTTTCCCGCTAACCGGAAGTGCGCCGTCTGTGTAATGACGGTGGAGGTGCTGGAACGGAAGTCCGTGGCATATACTGTCTGTTGGACCCAGACGATGTGTTGATCGTATTAGGCATGAAACAGTATGCTTTGTACATAGTCTATTACAACCAGAAAAATTTCAGCTTAATTTGAAGTAGAGCCATAACCTGGAGGAACGAACTGATGACTAATGGATCAGCAACAAAGCTCGTTCCTACTTTAGATCAGGGATGTCAAAGTCAAATACACAGAGGGCCAAACAAACAAATTTGATACAAGCAAAGAGCCGGACTGGTTCAATGTTTATTATAAGGGGGTGATATAAGATTTTTTTTCCCTCTTTTTGCACTCTTTTCATTCAGTGTTTTCTTTTTGATGAGTTTGTTTTATTTTGTCTCTTTTAAATGAACGAATAAATGAATTAAATTAAATATTAAATAGCTTTACATCTGCTAAGTTCATGGCATAAACCAACACAAACATGTTCCTGTTTTTAGTATTTTACATTGTTTTATAATGTAGCTGTTTATGTTACATTTTTAATACAGTTTTCTTGGGATTTTTAATTAATATGCTTTTTTATGATTGTTTACTGTTGGCTGCAAGTATCAAGCTGTAAAATCCTTCATTTTCTACAGCTGACAGCTGTTGGTCATTAATTACGATGAAGTTTAGCAACTTCTCGGTGAACATTTGAGCTCTGTGGCTTCAGCTGTGTTTTTCTTGTTCAATCCGGGGCGGGCACTCTGATTTTGGTCAGCCGCTCTCAGCCTGTCCCTCCTATGAGACGGGCAAGACAGCGGGTCGGACTGGACGTAGCTGGCCGCGGTCGGTCTCCCTGTTTCGGTTCAGCGAGAGTGGCATCACGCTGAAGCCCCGGAGCTCGAATGTCCAACGTAAAACTAACTTGTCCGTGGTTCAATGTGGCGCTATGGCTCTGCAGACATTGCACATTGCTGTCTTGTGGTGTTTAGTGTAAAATACTTCCACACAGCGGACATGTTATGATGTAAAGTTGGCTAGCTGTTAGCTAAAGTGCTACTCACTCAGTCCGCACGCTGTAGCTGCCTACAAACTATGAAATGGATTTCCTGAATGTGAGACGTGTCGTATTACTCTGGCTTCATGAGACTTGACTCTAGATTGGATCGGCCACATCCCTACTATTGCATTGTGGGGAATGTGGTGTTGGTGGGTGCAAAACACCAGCGGGCGGCTGTGGCCTGCGTGCCAGTTCTAATAGTAATTAAATATCATTCAGGGGGCCATAGATAATTAATTTGTGGGCTGAATCTGGCTCGCAGGCCTTGACTTTGACATATGTGCTTTAGATGAACACTGTGTGTATCTGTCTGTGGTAACTCTTAGTGGAGAATGTCAATACTGCTGATGCTGAAAGAGACATTCTGGCATTCCTCCTAACCCTAACCCTAATTTGGAAGGGTTATATACATAATCCATATTGTACATGTCTTACATCTCTTGAGACAGCATCCATGTACAGTACAGTCTTTTAACAAGACAACACCTGTCCACACAAATCACATGCATGTCTACAGACTGCTTACATCCTATTGAGATCCTTCGGTGGTCAGCCAAATTTTGTCCCTAATCTGTGAGATCAGCGTGTACCAACTCTGATCTGCTAGGGTAATTCACAACTGTAGGCTGTAGGACTTGTTACATAAGAGGATACAACATATAACTATTTTCTTTTGGATTGAGAGGGTACTATGCCTTCCTGATATGGGACTAGCAATACAATACTCATCATTTTACATTCACTAGACTATTGTCATATGATCATTCAACTGGTACAATTTCATTTTTGACACCTTTTTAGTTTTTTTGATTGTTTGTTTTCTTAGTTATCACATAAAAGAGCATACTTTATTTGATGTAAAAGTAACTGACGGCTTGTATGAGTCAGTTTTTTTTTTAAGTGTGGACTGAAGAGATGTGGGGAAAGTTTAATTTAGTGGTCAAAGCCCACAGTTTATCTCATTGCCGACTAACTTTAAATCCAACTTTAGGTGCAGCAAGGTGTATGCCAGGGGACAACTTGAACTTGACTACGTTATGTATGTGTGCTGGGTATTAAAGCTAAGCGCAATCCCTAATGTGTAATTCAACTCTAACTTAGAAACTGAATGATTCTTTGCTAGGTCAGCACATTACAAAAGGCACAACAACAAAGCTGCCTGCAGTGTATCCAGTCACATCTGTGGAGTTCTTATAAAGAGTATTGTGAGGTAAAAATGTGACAACAACATGCTTTATATTTACTTTACAGAGAGCAAAAGCTTATCTCAGCATGCACTTGGCAGGCTAACAGTCCATTACAAGGCTAAAACCGATTAACACCATCACACTTTCACCTCTCAGGGAGCAGCATCTTCATGCTGTGAGGCAGCAGAGTGAATCAGTGACCCACCGCAATCTTTCAAATTGTTTCAAACACATCGTAATTATCAGCTGTACTGCAGCCTACAGAGGAAAAACAAGCCTTAATAATGATGCCAGAATCTCTCCAGTCATCCTGAATATGACATATTTTATTGACTTGCTAAGCAGAGTCATTTGCAAAGTTGCGTAAGTAAATAGTTGTGTTATGTTCCTATTAACCAGCTCTTGGATTAGTTTTTCCACCCCCACCCCACTCCCCACAAGTTAGGTGCCAACCAGCCAAAATCGCCGTTTAATCCACCAACACTGTCCTATCATTTCCAGTGGAGGACAGCCAATCCTTATTTACCCCTAACCCTCATCTGTCATCATGTTAAGCCTGTCTCTCAACAGAAGTCCCAGGCCTGCCTGGAATTAAAATATTAATATACCTTTCACTGCCATCGTTAGATCCACTGCTCAATCTACCTCCCCCACCCCCCTCCTCTTCACATGCTTTCTGACATGGACACACGTGGGGGTGTGATGACTGTGTTCAATGTGCAGATGTTACATTGTACCCAAACACATTCTACATTAGTCTAAAAGATGAGGATGATGTGTGGGGATGACTGGCAATTAGTAACTGGGTTTCCTTTAAAAATAGAAGAGTGGGTTTTTAATATCCTTTAATCAACTAATTATTTTTCCATAGATCATACAGAAATTAATTTAACTTGTTTTATAAGAATAAATACAGGGATTTTTTTTTCCTCTAAAGTTTTTTTTAACTGTCTGTTCCTGTTTAGAAAGAAGTCCATGGTGTCACTTCCATATTATATTCCATATTCCTGTATGCGTCCATATAGGAAGTCATGATGTCATCACGTTGTTTATTTTTCTGAAATTCTCAATTTGGGATCCACCTGTTTTTATTTTTGTATGACCTGACATGAACATAATTGCTTGTACAACAAAGTGAAGCTTCCATTACCTTTCAAGCGGGATTCTGTAAAATGTTCTGAACAGTAATATCTTACCTGTTCTTTCAACAGGTTAGTTTGAGAAATACTGTAATGTTTAACTCTGACCAGACTGACCAGCTAACGCTAGTCTGAGCAAGTCCAAGACAAAAGTGGGTTGTTGCTTCCTTAAAATACCCCCCTCCCCCACCCCAAGAAAATAACATGTAATAGCTATTACAAACACAATTTTATTTTTTTATTTTTTCATGTAACTTTATAAGTTTGATAGCATAAATGACAGCAACTGGCTGTAGCACTTCCAGTGCAGACTGTGGCACTTCTGGCAGAAATGTAATCACGCTTGAGCAAAGCAATCATTTATGAAGTGAAAAGCAGGGTAAGGATTTACAAAATATATGGCAGCAGTTTGGTTTGTTCTTGGCCTTACTCAGCCAATCACAAATACCATACCACTGTATTTATAAAGCACTTTAAACTGACAGTGCACACCAAAGTCCTGTACAGGGACAGACAGACAAGCACACAGCAACAAAGTACATAACGAGAAACCAAATATAGAAACAAAAAACAGTAGAGGATAACAACAACAACAGCAATATGACCAACACAGTGTGATGCACACAGGCTCAGCACAGATCACACAGTGCAAAAAGCCAGGGAATAATAGTGGGTTTTAAAGCAAGATTTAAAAACTGTGAGGGAGGGGGCTTGTCTGACAAGCAGAGGTAACTCGTTCCACAGTCTTGAGCCTGCGACAGAGAATGCCCTGTCACCTCTGCGCTTGAGATGGGTTCCTGGAACTGTGAGGAGCAACTGGTCTGCTGACCTCAGAGAACGTGGTGGGACATGCAACTGGAGTCAGTAAGACAGGAGGGGGCAGAGCTGTTCAGTGATTTATAGACATACAAAAGCATTTTGAATTGGGTTCAAAGGTGAACCAGAAGCCAGTGCAGGGAGGCCAAAACAGTTCTAATGTGCTCTCTTTTGCTGGTTAAAAAGCGGGCTGCCACATTCTGGACCAGTTGAAGTCTATAATATGGAGGTCTGACTGATACCAAAAAGGAGCGAGTTGCAATAGTCGAGCCTGGACGTAATAATAATAATAATGTCATCACTGTATGTTTCCATACAATGGGGAAATTAGTCTCTGCATTTAACCCATCCACCACAAGGTGGTGCAGTGGGCAGCTATTGAAGGCGCCGGGGGTGGGGCATTTGGGGGATGGGGTGTGCTGTCCAGAGACACCACAGTATGCAGTGACCGGGGATTGAGCCTGGGGCTTTTGGGTCCCAAGCCGGCTGCCCTGCCTCTACACCATCTTGGCTCCCATGAATGAATTCATGAATTACTGTCTCCAGGTTATTTTTGGACAATATGGGTTTCAGCTTAGACAGCCACCTCAGCTGGAAAAAACAGGATTTAACTATCATATTTACATGACTGCTGAGTTTCAAAGAAGGGTCAAGTATCACTCCCAGATTAGTGACTCTTTGCTTCACCAATGGTGCCAGAATGGACAGGTCGATGCAGTGATTGGTGATTGTGTCATTGGGAGGGAACAACATAACTTCAGACTTCTTCTCATTGAAACTCAAGAAATTTAAAGCCATCCATTCTCTGATGTCAGAAGACAGGCTGGAAGTTAGACATGACTGAGGGGTCAAGGCTAGGTTTTTTCAGGAGAGGTTGGACAGCAGCATGTTTAAATTGAAAATTGCAGTTGGGCCTCCACAACGGATTTGTTTGCCCATTTAACTTGTGACGCTTTATGGCCTGAGACTTTTCTGCACCATTCATATTATTGTAATTAATTTCAGCTCTCAGATTATCTGGAATCACTAAATCTTATTAACACATCTGGATCTACCCATCACTGCAACTTTCACTGTTTTTGGGTTCTGAATGATCGTGTCTTCATTAATGTTTCTCATGGTTCAATTATGGGGGCTAAATGTCACACTGTTAACTCCTGTAATTACACATCAGTGACAAAGAAGTCAAGAAAATGTCTGATAATAATGTTGTTATTGATCTCAGGGATTCAGCCCAACCCAGGTCTCCCCATTAACTATAGTACAGTACACCAAATGACTTTAAAAACAAGTCAGGTCTTTATTTCCTGCATGTAAACGCTCGTAGCCTTCTAAAAGAAATTGATGACTTGAAAATTCTGGTCAGTTCTTCTGGGGCAGATGTAACCATCATCTCTGAAACTTGGCTCAACAAATCTATTCTGAATAATGATCTGGTAATCAATGGATTTAAGATCTATTGCTGTGATCGTAAAAAAAAAAGGGGGGGGGGTGGAGTCGCTATTTACATCAGAGATTCTTTGGCTGCCAGTATTGCATCTAAAAAAACAATCCCAAACCAGTTCGAGGCCTTAGCTGTGAACATCACTTTGAAAGGAGGTCAGATCTTATATGTAGTGGGCTGTTATCGTCCCCCCTCCGCAACACCTGAGGCTCTGTCCTCCCTGACTGAATTCATAGGAAATTTAAAATACAATAAGATTTTTGTGGTAGGAGATTTCAACATTGACTGGGATAAGTCGACCTTCCTCTGTGATAAATTCAAGGAATGTTACCTATCTCTCAATCTAACCCAACTCATTAACTCTCCCACTAGACCAAACAAAAAGTGTCCTGAAAAATCTTCCATTTTAGATCTGTTTCTAACAAATGTGCCTCACAAATTCCCTGGTACAGGTGTATTTGCGAACATTCTAAGTGATCACTGTGTGATAGCTGCTCTTAGAGCGATTAAACTTCATCCTTCTAAGCCTAGAATAATTCAAAAAAGGGATTTGAAACGTTTTTGTGAACAGTCATTCCTCTGGGATCTATCCCACTTTGATTGGCAACATATTCTATTAATCAACGACATGAACACTGCTTGGAACTATTTTCATAATAGTTTCATTTACTTTGTGAACAAACACTCCTTTCCGACAGTTCAGGATAAAAGGACGTGACAGCCTCTGGTTTACTCCTGAACTGTCTTACCTCCTGCACAAGAGAGATATATCTTTGGGCTGCAGCAAGAAAATCGGGCTCAAACACTGATTGGTTGAATTTTCGGCAGCTAAGGAACAAATGCACAACTGCCATCAAAGCTGCAAAACGTAATTATTTCTTATCTCAGACCTCCAAAAATCTAAACGACCCTAAAAAATTCTGGAAAACCATCAAACCTCTCTCAGGCATCCCCCAATCATCTGACCTCCCATCACAACTTCTCGTTGATTCTGTTCCTGTGTCAAATAAGCACGAGATCCTGAATTGTTTCAACAAACATTTTGTTGCTTCTAGTTCATTATTTGACACAGTTACAAATGGAAAACCAGCCACTTCATCTAATAATCAAACTTCTACAAATCAAATCCCTCCTACAAGTCAATCCTCAGTTAATCACACCTTCTCTTTTTCTCCGTTCTCAGTCAGTGAAGTAAATAAACTGTTAAAAGATCTTGATCCTAAAAAATCTACAGGTCCAGATGAAGTTACACCTTATTTCTTAAGGCTGGCTGCTCATACCATCACAGTCCCTGTGACCCACATCTTTAATCTGTCCATGAGCCAAAACTCCATTCTGGATGCTTGGAAAACTGAAAGTTATGCACCATAACTCATGTTCCCTGAAGGAAGGGAACGAGGTGCAACATACTTGCTATGGGAATTGCGCCCCTGCGCGATTACCTGAAGGAATACAATCACGCCTTTTACGGCAGGGGGTGTCACCCCGCGTCAGAGGTACCGCCTTTCAGGCACTTAAGCGACTGACGCCCCTCCATCTTCCTCAGAAATTGCACTTCATCGAGCTTTCAGCATTGAAAAGGGCCAGCCATGTTGCACCTTGTTCCTTTCCTTCAAGGAACATGAATTATGGTGCATAACTTTCAGTTCCTTTTCAGTTCAGTCTCTCGGTGCAACCTACTTGCTATGGGAACGTAATTCATTCACACCCTTGAAATGCTCAGCAAAATGCATGTGAGAACCTCCATCCTAAGGGACGGGCATCTCTTAGCTGCTTACTACAAGGGATGTAGAGAGCAGATGCCAAGAGGAAAAAAGCCAAATGTGAGAGACATCCACATGATGTCTCACATGACCATTTATATATATAACACTAACTAGAAACAGCCCAAGCGTGCTTCAGTAGCGTGAGTACTCATTGACTCCTGTTTCCCTTTGAGTAGGAGAAGCAATGTTTCCTCTTTGTTGTTGTTGTTTTTGTTTTTTTACGGCCCGACTGACAAGTGGAGCCCATCCTGATGTTGGAGATCAGTCAAGGAGAGGGGAAACTTTTCCATTATACATCTCCCAGGCAAAAAACATAAACATCAAGGGATACCCTTGTGAATGTTATTGCTGCTTGTGTCGGGACAAAGCAACCAAAGCCTTAGGCTTTCAACCAGTACCTTTCAGAGGCCAGGCTGAGAGTTGCCACAACCCTGGACGTGGGTGTAGAAGTTGTCCACGTGCCTGAGTCAGTAGGTCCCTATGAGGAGACAATTGCCATGGCGTCCCTGACAACATTGAGATCAACTCCGGGAACCACGGTTTATGTGGCCATCTGGGAGCCATGAGGATCAAGGAGAGGGCTCCCCGTCTTACCCGTTCCAATGTTGCCCCGATCAGAGGGATAGATGGAAAGGCATAGTAGAACACTCCTGCTGGCCAATCATGTGCCAGAGCGTCTATCCCCAATGGAGCATCTTTCTCCTTCAGAGAGAAATAGAGGTTACAGTGTGAGCTAGCTCTGCAAGCGAACAGGTCCACAGAGGCTCTGCCGAAACGTGACCATACCTATTCCACGATCCGTGGAATTCAGATCACCAGGGACATGAATCGTCCTGACAGAATTCTTGGAGCACACCACGTGAGCATCCTCCGTGTCATATCGAGGAGGGCCCTAGACCTCGTCCCTCCCTCTATGTTGATGAAGGACACTAAGGTCCTGTTATCTGATTTTACCAGGATATGATGCCCGGCAACCAGACCTTTACTGAAGAAGTATTTTAATGACAGGAATACGGCCAGCAATTCCAGGAAGTTAATATGTAATTTGGCTTCCTGCTCGTTCCAAAGGCCGTGGGCATTCTGGTTTCTGCAGATCGCTCCCCATCTTGTTTTTGAGGCGTCCGTCGTGATGACTACACGGGATGACACCCTTCCCAGTGAGACCCCTTCCGTGAAAACGGACAGATCTCTCCAAGGTTCCAGGGCCTTTAGACACTCTGGGTCTATCTTAACCTTTTCTGCTTGTTCAGGCAGAGCGGGTTGTATTTGTTGGTTAAACCATACCCGTATGGCCTGCATTTTCACTAATGCACGTGGCACACAAGGAATGGCTGCCGTCAAGAGGCCCAACAGGGCCCCGTTGGTCCATCCATGGTCAATCTTCCCAGGCAATGGCGAATGGAGGAAACTCTTTCCTTAGCACTTTGAGATTTTTATTAATGAAAAGTGCATTATAAATGGAATTCATTATTATTATTATTATTTCCTTCGAGAGCCATGCCCTGTATTAGACAGTGTCAATCTGTACATCCAGAAATACGGTAACCCGTGACAGAGTCAGATCGCTTTTCTGTAGGTTTATGACAAAACCGAGAGACTTCAGGTGAGAGATCACCTTAAGGGAGTGTGACAGCGCCTGCCTTCTGCTTCCAGCCAAAATTAGCAGGTCGTCCAGGTAATTCAAGGCCCTGAGTCCTTGATTCCTAAGAGGGGTCAGGGCTGCATCCAGAGATTTAGTAAATGTAAGCAAAGTAGTCTTTAAACCGAAGGGTAAGGCTTTGAATTCATAAGTGTTTCCTTCAAATGCAAAACGGAGGAACTTTCTGTGTCTCCTCCACATGCCTATATGGAAATAGGCATCTTTCAAATCCACTGTACATGCGTAGTCTCCTGGTCTCACAGACTGGAGAACTTGCCGTAGTATAAGCATCCTGAACTTGAAAGTTTTAATTGAGAGTCCTGAGATCCAGAATCGGTCTCAAGGAACAGTCCTTTTTGGGCACCAGGAAGTACTTGTTGTAGTGTCCGGAGCGTAGTTTGCGTCCTGAGACCAAACTAATCACTCCCTTTTTCAGCATCGTTGAAACTTCCTCCCTCAGCATGTGCGCGCTTGCAGGGTTGATCTTAGATCGCAACACCCCTGAGAAACGGGGCGGTCTCTTTGAGAACTGCAACATGAGCCCGTGACGTATTGTTGTCATGACCCAATCATTTGGTAGACACGTCTCCCAAGCCTACGCATGCGCGCTGAGCCTGGATGGCATGTTGAATTGCAGCTCCTCGTATTTCAGGTCTAAGGGGGTGACCTTTGACCCCTCTTGCGCCTTTTCAAGCAGGTTGCTCGGCCCAACAGAAGATATCGCAAGATCAGGCAGTCTCCGACGAATTTCGTGTATTTTGCTGTGGTTCATAGTTCGACCGTGAGGTTTGGGTTTCATAAAAATGGGACTTGAGTCAAGAACCAGGGCAGTCTGTGCTTTGGTACTTTTATTTTTGTACATGTCTGAAACAGTGTCTGTTTTGTTTACATATACAGTAGGCGAGTCATGTTTGGTGCGCGCACACATGTCACCAGCTCCTCGTGGTTTTCTACGAGCAAAGACTGGGATCAGAAAGTTAGGTTCTCGTACCTCGTGGGCGGGCGAACCTGTAAAATTATCAGTTCATCCTGGTTCATCAGGTCCGGAACTGGTTTCCGTAGGAAGAGGTCGAAGCAGCACTCGGACGGTACTACGAAGCATCACAGTCCCCAGCGGGTCTCTTTTGTGGGAGACCACCCGTGTTTTCCGTTGGTGGGGCAAATTTTTTCCTTGGCAAACCATCCCGGAGGGCATCCGCTTGTTTGCGTCTTTGTTCTAGCCTTGTCTGGACACGTTCCAGGGCTCTTCCGGAGTCCCGTCGACTCAACCGGGTGCTGTAGGAAGGTGGACCTCTGGTTTTCCGGGAGGTCCGACATTGTTAGCCAAAGATGGCGTTGGGCGACAACTATTTCTGCCATTTTTTTACCCTAGGAAATAGCTACTGTCCTCATCATGCTGAGCACGAGGTCAGAGGCACGGCGGACCTCCTCTATGGCCTCTGTTGCGGCTTGCTCGTCTTTTGTTACCTGGATATCCTGAAGTTTTTCCGTCAGGTAGGCCTGTACCATGCTTGACATATTCATCTTGGGCCTTGTAGCACCTCTCGAGTTATTTCTCCGAAGCGCGACAGGCTTTGCTGGGCAGCGTTGATTTCATCCCCATGGCTGTGGGGGCCAGGTGAGCCGCCAGAGACTCCTCTATCGGGGGTGCACTGGCAAGACCCAGAGCCTCCATTCCCGCAACATCCAAGAGTCGGGACAATGGCAGCATGATGGGAGCCCTGGGTTCCGCCCAGGAGCGTTTGAGTTCCGTTAGAAAGTCTGGAAAAATTGGCATTTTCTGCGACGTTGTCGGTTGCTTCGCGTAGAAATAGTTTCCCGCCAGTCTCGTAGCCTGTTGGCGAGGCGTGGGGTCTGGCCACGTGACCTGCAGGGCATCAGCGGCCCTATGGCACAGGTCAAACAGGTCAGGTACCGACAAGTCCGGTTCCGGAAGGTTCTGCGCCAGGTTCTGGGAGGAATGAACAGTTTCTCCCTTGTCACCGCATTCGGCGTCTATGTCGGACACTTCTGGCGTCGAGTCTTCGACAGCAAGTGAGGGGTCCGACGCGTTGTCCTACCTGACCCGGCCACTGCACTCCAGGTCCACGTTTTCAGGCTCCGGTTCTGGAGCAGGCAAGTTAGTGCGACGTGCGACCTTCATCGCCGTGGTCCTTGCCATAGATTTGGCCAAAGTGTCCGTGCGGCGTTTCCTCACTGTGGCCGTCATTCGACAACAGTGAGGGCAGGACTTGGGGGATTCCAGCGCTTTCCTCGCATGTAGGATCCTTAGGCAGACAGGACAGGCCTCGTGGGCGTCCGTCGCCGAAAGGGAGTAGCCACAGCCGCTGGGGCATGGACGCGAGCGAGGACTCGTCGTCCTGGTTTTCTTCTTCTTTGTCCTCCGCTTTCCCTTCTCGGGAGCCATGTCCGGAGACGAGAAGAGTAGAAGTTGATCCTAGTTTCCTTTTGTTCGAAGCCGTCTTCTCCGTCATCTTGCTTTCGCTAGTGTAATGGACCTACCCAGGGTCAAATTAAGGTTTTTGAACTGTCCAGTGATGACCTTTACTGACCACTCAGTAAAGCAAGACATTTACTACAAAATCATTCATTTAGCTGTAATCTGATAAATATAGTCACCAAAAGAGACTATTTCTATCTTTGATTTTATTCTGATGTGATCAAAAGAATAACTTTTGTCATTTTCATGATGTGTGCTTTTAAGCTGTGTTATTCTGTGAGAGTTAAACTGTGTTCACTGCTATGTTAAAGGTGAAATTGCGGGTCACAGAGACCCGACTGTTTTGTTTAGAAATAAGAAGACAGTTTAATCCGTTGTTTTTCATGAACAAGGCTCCAGCTGCTCTGTCTTTTCCTAAACAATTTCCCTCTGCTGCTGTAACCTTGGGTTCTGATAAGACAAGTGAACTCCTCTCTTTGTGCCTGCTCTTTAAGTTCTAAACTGTGCGAGAACGCGCCAGAGAGTTGCTGGGAACTTCCAAAGAGATGTGAACTTTCCCAAGAGCTGGACACGTGTGGTCAAGAGCTAACGACCGGCGTCTTCAGCTAAGGACTGATAACAGGCTGTTATGAGTCTACTTCGAACAAGCCGAGCTCAAAAACTTTGTTTATTCCCTCCTGGAATAAGTTTATCTTGAAGTCAGAGGCCTGAAGCTGACATATTCTCTGATGACCAACGCGGAAGCCAGGAGACGTTGAAACGTAAACTAAAACCAGTTTTGGACGTGCTGGGACTAAAGGACTCTGTGCATCTGAAGGCTGGTGTCTTCCCTCTTACCGGGCTGTCGTCAAAAGGTAAAGGGCTGTTTACAAAACGTACTTGGATTTTAGCAGAAGTCGGATGAGAAGTGTCACTCTGGTCTCATGCTCAGGATAATGTTCTTCTTAAATCTTTCCTCCTATTTCTTTTCCCTCTCAACCTAAGCTGGAAACTATATTTTAAGCTGAAATGCCCCTCAGACTAAATATGTGTAACATCTAGTATTTATGTCTGTTGTGTTGAATTTAAGTGTGCTGACGTATTTGAATTGAAAGAAAGTGAAATCATGTCAATCAAGTGTAATGGTGTTAATTTAGTTGATTTATTTTAAATAAATGATAGTGTCTCTTTGACATATCAAACTAAGTTAACGTCTTTGTCACTTAATGGCTCTGTTTATTTATCCATCATAAAGATCACAGAAATATTGGGTAAACTGAAAAAGAAGAGAATCCGTGAATTTACTATTCAATCTGAATAAGTAAATTAATTAAGGTAAAAAGGAGGTCAGTATTAAACTGACCCCCCCTTTAACCCCTTACATCTGGTGGCCTCGTATCGGCTTCTAAAAGTTTATTGATAAATCTGTGGTCTCAGTCATGAACTGTAACGTCATGTTTGCATAATGGAATCCAAGTTTTAAACTCTGAGGATAATAATTTTGGCTGGAAGTGTCGATACAAGCAGGTTCTGCATGTTTTTGTCATTTAAAGCTGAGAAATTATTATTGTTTCAACTCTGTTACACGCTGTTGGAAGCATTCAGGTGAAGTTTTTGTCAGCCGTAGTCTGTGGAGGTTCTGGTTCGGTCCAGTTCACGCGGACTCCTGTACAAAGCTTTGTTTGACCGCCGAGTCAGAAGCCTGAAAGCTAATTTAACATCTACAAGATTGCTGTTGTGGTATTTTACATTTTAAAGAAGGTCGAAGCAGCATATATGTTAGAACGTTGTCGGATAATGGGTTCTGACCCGAGTTTTCTGCTCCTTTAACGTGGACAGAACCGACCTTGAAGTGACTCCGAGAGAGTCCGTGTTTGTTCAACAGCTGCAGTAGCACACTCCATCAAGACCCTAGTCATCTGCACTGACTCTAACTATGCTCGTTTGAGTTTCGCTTGTCACCTTGCTGTGTGGAAACAGAACGGTTTCCTAACAAGCGACAGAAAAGTGGTCAAACACAAAGAGCTTTTCATAGCGTGTGATCACTTGGTGACATCACACGACTTACAGATCTACTGGAAGAAAGTTCCAGGGCATTCTAGAGTCCCAGGCGATGACAAGCACTACAATGACATTGCAGACTCCTTAGCCAAAGAAGGAGCCGACGAAGGTCCTCTATGGTCCTTCGACCCCTCCTGGTTAATCGAGACTCTGCCAACACAACCTTCAGTCAGAGTTATGGCAGTCACACGTGCACAGGCCGCAGCCAGACCTGCTGACAACGCAGTCTCTGTACGACCTGCACTGACTGACCCAGACATCATCCAACTACAAAAGTCGGATCCTGCTATCAACTCCATGATACTGTACCTGACTGATCCGAACAAAAATAGTCCGTCTAAAGACGACCTGGATTCCGATCCAGACCTTAAGGTCCTCTATCAGCTGCGCAAACAGCTAAAACTAATCAAGGGCATCTTAACTTTCGCTCATGGACCAACGTCCTCACCTGTGTTCGTGGTTCCCCATGACCAAAGGGGGGTAATGTTAGTCCATGCCCATGATCTCCCGTCCGCAGGACACAAAGGAGATAAAGCCACGCTGACGGCATTAAAACAAATTGCCTATTGGCCTGGAATGAAAAAGGATGTCAAGGACTACATTGAAGGGTGCGTGGTGTGTGGCCAGTTTCAGCCAACCAGACCACTTCACAGAGCACCACTGCAAAGCAGAGGCATTGCATTCCCATGGTCTGACCTCCAGATCGACTGGGTTGGACCACTCACTAAGAGCTCTAGAGGAAATAAATATTTTCTCACGGTAACCTGTGCATTCACCAAATGGGTAGAATGCCTACCAGCTCCTAACGACACAGCACAAACTACTGCTATGTTGTTAATGAATCATATATTCTCAAGGTTTGGACTTCCCCTTAGGGTGAACTCAGACCAAGGTACACACTTCACAGGTGAAGTGATGAAAGAACTGTGGAAGACGCTAGGCGTCAAGGCCAACTTTCATGTCGGCTACCACCCACAGGCTTCAGGCCAAGTAGAGAGAGCAAACAGAACTGTGGTGAGTATTTTGAAGAAATACGTGGCTGCAAACCACAAGGACTGGGACGTGAAACTCCCTCTGGTCCTCATGGCCATAAGAGCCACTCCACACACATCAACTGGCATCTCTCCCTTCGAGATGATGACCGGTCGACAAATGACTCTCCCTCTACACCTGTTGTACCAACCAGGCGACGCCGCCATGGCGACAGCCTACACTACACAACAATACATGAAAGATTTGAATGTACACCTCAGAAACACTTTTGCTTTCGCCCAGAAAAACCTGGAAAAATCCGCTGAAGGACGCAAGGCGTACTACGACCAGAAGGCCTCTCACAATGAACTCCAAGTGGGAGACAGAGTCTGGTACTATACGTTCGCCCCAGCAACCGGGAAAGGAGAGTCCGGGACCGGAACTCTCGCCCGCAAACTAATGCCCAGGTGGACTGGACCTCATCTGATAACAGATAAAGTGTCCTCAGTCGTCTACGAAATCAAAATCAGCAAAGGCCGTAAAGAGCCAATTGCTAAATGGGTACATCGAAATCAGATCAAACCTTACAAGGCGTTCAATGACTCCACAAAAGACAAAGATCTCACAAACTCACCGACTTCATGGGATAATAAGGTCGTCCAAACACAAGTTAGTAAATAAACTAATCAGGTTTAAACTACCATATTTCCCACCCTATAAGTCGCATTGTCCAATTTGAACTTAGAAACGCTAAGCCTAACACCCACGACATAAAACTAATCTTAACAAACGTTTAAATCAACAGGATCTAACGTGCCATTTGTTATTAAGAAGCTAAGACCTATCTTTTTGTGTCTCCCTAGGATCATGATGAAATCACTCCTAGTAATCTTCACCCTCTTGGGAACCATCCAAGAAGGACAGGCTGAGGTTGTGACCCTTGGACCCACCTCAGGCATCAGTCTTAGGGACCAACCCGGACTGCTCGTCACAGATTGTCAGCTGTACACTCGGAAAGTCTTCGTCCGCTTCGATCCCCAAACGGTGATCAATCAGCACATCAAAATCAAAGACGAATGGACTAACGAAACATGGTACACTTTACCAATCCAGAATGCAAGAGGTCAAACCCGACACATGTTAAAGCAGCTACGTAAGTTCACCCTCACACAACAAGAGCTGAGCGGAACGCGTAGACGAAAAAAGAGTGTCCTTAGTGGGCTTCTCAATGCTGCCTCCGCCATTGGATCTCTTTTTGGCTTAGGTCTGTCTACAATCAACAGTGTCAGCATAACGTCCTTAAAACAACACGTTAATGACATACAGAAGGAATTCCCATGGATCAGAACACAAATGGATCGGCAACAAACACAGTTAACTCACGTGACCGAAACGGTTCAGAAGACCGTCTTAGTGTTGAACACTCACACCAAAGAAATCAAGGTCGTCGCACAAATGGTTAATGAGCTAAAACGCAAGGTAGAATGGGACTATGCCTTCGCACATGCGATAGATAGTATCCTTGCTGACATGCTTAGAGATATCAGCTCATCAGTCGATGCGCTAGTTACAGGCAGAATCCCGCCCTATCTAGTCTCTCTAGACATGGTAACAGACATCCTTAACACCGCTACAAAAGAAAAAGTGAGATCAATCCAGGCTCAACTGGCTTACACTCTCGGTAGCGCGGTCCCGATTTATGTTGATCATCGAGAATGCGAATTCGGGTTCATTATCAATCTACCTATCGTCTCTATGGACAACATTTACAGACTGAAAGATGTCATTAATGTCGGAAATTGGAATGGTGAGAATCACATCAAAATCCATACTCCAAAAGTGGTTGCTTATCACGAAAGCGACCCCACAACCTATCTAGCTCCAAACCTCCAGATGTGTACCCTCACTCACGAGATACACTACCTGTGTACAAGTAGACCTTTTATGTGGAATCATGCCGCAGGCATTTGCGGAATCACCCCGATTCTAAAGAACTCTAAGTGTTCAACGACCATAACCCCGCGCCACCTGGTCACTGCTGCCCAAGCAGAAAGGATTGGGTCGCGGTGGTTGGTCAACACTCCCGACAGAAATGCAGTCATGGTCTATGATCGCCCCGGGTCCATTCGACATTTGAATCTACCAGATAAAACAATGTGGATTAGAGTCCCAAAAGGAAAAACCATACACATTGGTGATCTGACGCTTTATTATCTCGATCCTGAACGGTGGGAAACGGCTCTAGAATACCCTGAGTACCTCGCAAACATGAGCCTACAGATAGACCCCGGTACCGTAAAGCAAATCCTATTCGAGGGAACTAAAATCGTCGATGTAGAACAAATAAACCAGGTTCTAAAGACTCTCAAATCTGAAACCAGAACTCCGCTTCCACCCATCACTTACGCATGGTCCAGCGCTGACACGCTAATCATAGTCGTGATAGTAATGCTTTCCATTGTAGTTAGCGGTCTAGCCGGTATAGTTGCGATTCTATTCCGCCAAGTCCAATCGCTTCAAGCCCAACTAGACGATTATAAGAAAAGTCGCGCACCCAAGGCGAAATTCTTAAACAACAGGAAACCCAGAGTGGGCAGCGTGGGTAGCGTACTGGAATCTGACGACAAGAGTGTGTCGAAGCAGTGAAACGTTGTTTCCTTGTTGTTTAGTCATTACTGTTGTCATTAGTTGAGATATTGTTTTGGTTCTGAACACTCCCAGCCAAAAAGGTTTTGTATTAACATGGGTTAATGAATGATATGGATTTAACTATGCCAACATGCAGTTCGTTTTGTTAAATCTCAATCGTCGAAGAGTCAATGTAGTTTAAAGCTACTTAAGGTACAATAAACTACACTGGTCTCATAATTTCTAAATTGAACCGATTCGATCGTTTCTATTCTAGATTGTCTATTTATTTTGATGAGTCTCGCCATAGACTTCAAAATTTATTAGGAATACCAAATCCTACGTCGTTCGTCTAAAAGACAACAGACATTTAGATCAAACTATATTTCATTTTTATTTTAGTTTAACCTAAACTAAGTAATGAATGGAGGAATAGTTTGGAATTAGAGGCCTTCGTTACAGAAGCCCTCCAAAATTTTATAGGTACAAATCCCTATATCTAATTTACAGAATTGATCCACCCCTTAATTGGTAAGTGTAGCTGATCTAAACCATGATAGCTTACATACCAGGTGCATATAGGTAAGGCTTAATGTAAAATCCCAATCATAAGCCCACCTTAAAAAACCACATAATTGCATGACACATAGAACCAGAGTGGCACTGACTGGAAACCAACCAGCCAACAACCTTCGATGTGGGACCTGCAGCTCCAACGCTTGGTCTTCAACCTCCATCCAAGGGTCGCCTCCTCTGCGTCAATCGAGGGATCCCCTCTACATGCTGATTATGAAAACAATTGGTGCTGATCAATCAACAAAACTAATCGTTGTGGAATTACTGCTATGGAATTACCGCTGTGGATTATAAGACTTTGTTTCCCAAAGGATCGCAGACTTTGTTTTCCAGGAGTTAACAGACTTTGTTTTCCAAAGGAGTAAAAGCTTTTCGCAATGGGATTACCTCTGAACAGTATGAAATTTCCAAAAACTTTATGGGATTATAATTTTTGATTTTTCTTTTCCACTTGCTGGATTACTTCAAGATCAAAGACAGTTCAAGGTTTCCTTTCGTGTTGGACCCCATCCCCAAGGACTGGCGATGGCTTCCAAAAGGGGGGAGATGTAATGGACCTACCCAGGGTCAAATTAAGGTTTTTGAACTGTCCAGTGATGACCTTTACTGACCACTCAGTAAAGCAAGACATTTACTACATAATCATTCATTTAGCTATAATCTGATAAATATAGTCACCAAAAGAGACTATTTCTATCTTTGATTTTATTCTAATGTGATCAAAAGAATAACTTTTGTCATTTTCATGATGTGTGCTTTTTAAGCTGTGTTATTCTGTGAGAGTTAAACTGTGTCCACTGCTGTGTTAAAGGGAAATATCGGGTCACAGAGACCCGACTGTTTTGTTTAGAAATAAGAAGACAGTTTAATCAGTTGTTTTTCATGAACAAGGCTCCAGCTTTCTCTGTCTGTTCCTAAACATTTCCCTCTGCTCTGGCTTTAACCTTGGGTATGATAAGGCAAGTGAACTCCTCTCTGTGTTCCTGTCTTTTTAAGTTCTAACTGTGCGGAAACGCTTCAGTCTTTGAATGGACAGAGAGTTTGAATGGACGGAGACCTGAAAGCTCTCTGCCTTGCAGCTGGTCAAGCTTGGTCAAGAGCCAAAGACTAACTTGTCAGCTAGAACTGATGGACGCCTCCATCCAGTTCCCCGAGCAAAAGCTCCAAAGTTCTTAATGAACTTTCTTTGAGAAACATCTCGTCTTGAAGTCAGCCAGAAGCTGCCACATGTTTCTGACGGCTGACGCGGATCCGAGGAGACGTTGGAAGTAAACGACCAGTTCAGACGTACGAGGGCCGGAAGGACTCTGTGCACCTGGGAGGCTGGCAATATCTTTATCAGACGCATCGTCAAAAGGTAAAGAGCGGTTTACAAACGTACCTGGGATTTAGCCGAAGTCGGATGGAAAGTGTCATCTCTGGTTACACTCGAGATAAATAACTTAATCTCTCCAACCTCTTATTCCTCCTACTCTTTCCCCTCTCTATCTAAGCTGGAAACTATATTTTTAAGCTAAAAGAGCCCACAGACTAAATATGTTAACATCCAATATTTATGTCTGTTGTGTTGAATTTAAGTGTGCTGACGTTTTAAATTGAAAGAAAGTGAAATCATGTCAATCAAGTGTAATGGTGTTAATTTAGTTGATTTATTTTAAATAAATGATAGTGTCTCTTTGACATATCAAACTAAGTTAACGTGTCCATTGTCACTTAATGGCTCTGTTTATTTATCCATCATAAAGATCACAGAAATATTGGGTAAACTGAAAAAGAAGAGAATCCGTGAATTTACTATTCAATCTGAATAAGTAAATTAATTAAGGTAAAAAGGAGGTCAGTATTAAACTGACCCCCACTTTAACCCCTTACACAATCAGTATTTCTAATACCTTTTTGTCCTGGCAGTAAAAGACCTGTGACCAGAGGACACTCAGCACAGTTACAAAATAACACATCTACTGCCAGAAAGCATCTCTATTTATATAGATCCAGGTCTGTGCCATCTCACTTTTTTGCAACTGAACAAACAAATTCTGGGCTGGTGGTAGAAACTGTGTTGACATAGTTGTGTTTACTTTATTTTAGTAAACAACTCTAATATTCAAAGCTTTTTAAATATTTACAGACTCTAATGTAATGTAATCATCAACCATAGTGGGTTATAGATTTTTTTTTCTTTCTTTCTGGTCAGTGGCATGAGATTTCCACTTGCACTGCTGAACAGCAGTTTCATTCCAGGAGACAACAA